>CM036318.1:44545166-44696017 GCA_020567845.1 Rhododendron henanense subsp. lingbaoense
GAAGTTTTTGTTATGCTATTGTCTAATTGTACCTGTAAAAGGGGTGTCGAAAGATCTGATGATGTAGATGCTCCATTTCCTTCTTGTCCTTTTTCTTTTTTTTTTTTTTTGCTCGGCAAACGAAACTTTTTATTAACTCGAAAGGGTACATCGAGGGGGAAAACAAAGATAAACAAGGCATCCAACAGAGAGTTGGATAGTTACAACACCTCAAACAGTTACAACACCTCAAAATGACCTATACCTTGAGCTTTCGAACGCCATCCAAAAACAACCTAAAGTCCTCCACAGAGTAAAACTTAATCTCAAACTTAGACTTCATCCACATTGCTACTCTGGTCTTCACTAGCTCTCCCACTTCCTCAATACTAGTTGTAGCATTGTTGAATACGTAGTCGTTCCGAACTAACCACAAGGACCAGAGTGTAGCATAAAAAGAAGCTTCCCACAATTTTTTCTCCAAAGCGCCAAACCTCTTGTCGAACCACCATAATGCTAATTCTGCCAAGGATGAAGGGCAGACCCACACTACATGCCACCAATCTAGAATCAAAGACCAAACTCTCCATGAAAACTGACAGAATAGCAACAAATGACTGGGAGTTTCTAGTTGCATGGAACACAGAGGGCAAGATAACGGTTGATCCTCCTGAATCATATTCCTTCGAGAGAGCGCTGATCTAGTGGCTACCTTTTCCTGTACTGCCAACCACGAAAAGATTTCCACCTTAGGAGGACAAAGATTCTTCCAAAGAGATCCCAAAACTTGGTTCCTATTTTGGTCAATCTGTTCCCATTGGTTGTATATTGATTTAACTGTGAATTGCTTATCTGTAGACCACTTCCACTGTAACACATCCTCCTTGGACTGATCCAAAATGACCGGTTGCAGCCATTGAAGTAAGTCATCCAAAAGTTGGTTCTCCCGTACCCTTAATGTCTTTCTGAACCTTAGATTCCAATGCTCATCCCCAGCATCTCCCTTTACTGTACTGACCATGTCTTCTTTTTGGGACGAGATTAGAAAAAGTCTAGGGAAAGC
The DNA here is from genome assembly GCA_020567845.1 of Rhododendron henanense subsp. lingbaoense. Taxonomy (NCBI): domain Eukaryota; kingdom Viridiplantae; phylum Streptophyta; class Magnoliopsida; order Ericales; family Ericaceae; genus Rhododendron; species Rhododendron henanense. Next base: position 44,546,209 of record CM036318.1, read on the forward strand.
TTCTTTAAGAGTACTATCCCCCAACCAGATATTATTCCAGAAAGAGGTATCTTGCCCAGAATTAACTTGTATTCTCAAGCCCTCATTGAGGATAGAACCAATACTGGAAAGAGGATCCCCTAAGGAGCAAATATCTCGCCAAATATTAGAAACATGACCTGCCCTTGGCAGATACGGTAGCCAAGCTCCCTGCGTCAAGTTGTATTTTCCTCTAATAACCTTAACCCAAAGAGAATTTTTATCCTTATTGAATCTCCACCACCACCTGGATAGAAGAGCAAGGTTTTGTTGCATCATTCTCCTCACTCCCAACCCACCAAACTCCTTTTTCTTGGCAATTGTTTCCCACTTCACCAAATGCAATTTCTTCTTATCCGGTGTGTCACCCCAAAAGAATTGTCTTTGGAGCTTCTCCATTGCGTTTGCCACAGCCAGAGGCATTTTGAAAATAGACATAAAATAGGTTGGTAGATGACTAAAAGAAGAGTTAATAAGAGTAAGTCTACCACCAGATGAGTTTATTCTCCTCCTCCACACATTTAGCCTTTTCTCCATCTTTTCCAAGACTGGATCCCACGTTTTGATTCTTCTAGGATTGGCTCCTAAAGGCAATCCTAGGTATTTAATTGGCAGGGCTTCAGTTTTGCACCCCATAGTCTGGGCAAGTGATATCACATCCTGTTGAGGAACGTTGACTCCACACAGCGAGCTCTTAGAAAAATTAATTTTCAACCCTGACATTAGTTGAAAACACCTAAGAATCCTTTTGATATTAGCCATCTCCTCTCTATCATTATTGCAAAAGAGAATAGTATCATCTGCAAACTGAAGGTGAGACACTGTTACCCCATTGGTTCCAACCTTAACTCCTTTGATTATATCCAGCTCCCTTGCTCTTTCCAACATAATGTTAAGAGCTTCGACAACTATGTTAAAAAGAAAAGGGGATAAGGGGTCCCCTTGTCTGAGCCCTTTCTGAGTTTGAAACTCTTTTGAGGGAGATCCATTGATCAACACCGACATGGAAACAGTGGAACAACACTCCTGAACCCATCTACACCATTTATCCCCAAATCCCATTTTGGCAAGTAGATCCAGCAAGAAACCCCAATTAACACAATCATAAGCTCTTTCGAAGTCAATTTTAAGAACTAAACCCCCTTGATTACTTCTTTTCCAACTATGAATGACCTCATTAGCTATTAAAACCCCATCAAGTATTTGTTTACCTCCAATAAAGGCCGCTTGAGACTCACCAATAATTGAAGGTAAGTGGATTTTGATTCTATTCGCCAAAACTTTAGAGAGCAACTTATAAATCCAACCCACCATACTAATAGGTCTATATTCTTTGAACGATAACGGGCAAGCCACCTTAGGAATTAAAGATACAAAAGTTGAGTTAATACCTTTAGTGAGCTTTCCGTTGGCATGAAACTCTGTGAAAAAACTAAGGACCATGCTTTTCATGAAATTCCAGCCCTTCTTAACAAAGGAAAAATTGAAGCCATCCGGACCCGGTGCCTTTAGATTGCTGCATTCCTTCAGCGCTGCCACAATCTCCTTCTCATCAAACTGTTTTTCGATAAGAGAAGAGATGTCCAGACTCAGTTTTCTATGGAACATGCCCCCCAACCCAGGTCTAGAGATTCTCTCCTCCAAAAAGTTATAGCTGAAATGCTCCACGGCCGTTTCCCTAATTTCAGTAGGGTCTTCGACAATTCTTCCGCCTGCTTTTATAGAACCCACCATGTTTCTCCTGAACCTATTATTAGCCAAGGCTTGGAAGAATCTTGTGTTTTTATCTCCCAACTTCAACCAATTCCCTCTGGATTTCTGTCTCCATAGTGACTCAGTTAAACGAGAGAGCCTCCAAAACTCAGTTTTAGCCCTACACTTCGCTGCTTTCTCATCTGAAGATAGCTGCCTATCTTCGGACAGTAAATCAAACTGGTGAAGTTCAGCTTCGACAGCATGTAAGGCGGAATTTACATCCCCGAATTCCTCTTTATTCCACACTTTCAACTTTTCTTTTACGGCCCTTAGTTTCTGCAATAGAATGAAACCTGCCCAACCATTAACTTGGGTATTCTCCCAAGTCTCCTTGGCTATCTTCATACAGTTCGGATGAGACAACCAGATATCCATAAACTTGAACGGCCGAGGACCCCAATCCCTATTATCATCCATAATTACTACCGGACAATGATCAGAGATAGGTCGTTCTAGCCCCCATTGGTGAACCTTAAACTCCTGAAGCCATTGTTGAGATAACAGAAACCTATCCAACCGGCTAAGAATAGCTTGGTCTTGGTAATTAGTCCACGTATATTTTCTGCCGATCATTGGAAGATCCTCCAATTCCATATTGTTGCAGAACTCCACGAAATCCCTCATTCCCCTCTCCATTCGCAGGCATCCGGCCCTTTCAGAAGGCATTTTAATTTCGTTAAAATCTCCCCCCACACACCATGGTACCTGAAAATTCCTTTTGAGGCCTAGGAGCTCCTCCCATAGCTCTCTCCTGGACACAACATCATTAGGAGCATACACATTCACAATAATGCACGGGAACACCATGTTAACAACACCTTGCAAAAGGATAAAGTGTCTGTGTGAGATTATCGAGTCCACTTTAAAAAAATCTTTATTCCAAATGGTTAGTAAGCCCCCTGACGCCCCAACAGCACTAGAGCTCACATAATCCATATTAGCATTACCCCAAATTCTCTGAATCACAATACTCTCCACCTGTTCCAACTTAGTCTCCTGAATACATACCATACTGGGTTTTCGTTTTTTAATCAGCTTGGACAAAAAACGTTTTTTCACCGAGCTTCCCAAACCCCTAATATTCCAAGTTAAAATTTGCATAGAGACAGACCTACCCAACAAGAGCTCCACAGAGAGAGAAGGATAACTAACCCTCTGCTTCTCTCTCAAGCATGAGAGAGTACTCCTGAGCTTCAATCTCTATCATTTTATTAAGAATCACCTCATCTTGAGGTAAAAAATTGACATTCAACTGACCTCCGATCGCCATAGTCGCTCGAACCTCTCTGTGGACTACTGAGTCACTTCGAATCGAGTCCCCCGGTGATGATGAATAGCTGCCCTCATTCTCAAACCCCTATCTATTCATCATCACCGGGGGACTCGATTCGAAGTGACTCAGTAGTCCACAGAGAGGTTCGAGCGACTATGGCGATCGGAGGTCAGTTGAATGTCAATTTTTTACCTCAAGATGAGGTGATTCTTAATAAAATGATAGAGATTGAAGCTCAGGAGTACTCTCTCATGCTTGAGAGAGAAGCAGAGGGTTAGTTATCCTTCTCTCTCTGTGGAGCTCTTGTTGGGTAGGTCTGTCTCTATGCAAATTTTAACTTGGAATATTAGGGGTTTGGGAAGCTCGGTGAAAAAACGTTTTTTGTCCAAGCTGATTAAAAAACGAAAACCCTTTTCACCGAGCTTCCCAAACCCCTAATATTCCAAGTTAAAATTTGCATAGAGACAGACCTACCCAACAAGAGCTCCACAGAGAGAGAAGGATAACTAACCCTCTGCTTCTCTCTCAAGCATGAGAGAGTACTCCTGAGCTTCAATCTCTATCATTTTATTAAGAATCACCTCATCTTGAGGTAAAAAATTGACATTCAACTGACCTCCGATCGCCATAGTCGCTCGAACCTCTCTGTGGACTACTGAGTCACTTCGAATCGAGTCCCCTTCCCAAACCCCTATCATTCTTGTCCTTTTTCTTTGGGTATGTTCTTTGCTTCTTTGGGTATGTATTTGGATTCGTGGAAGGATCCGTAGAGAAGTTCAAGGATGAAGCAACCATCGACCAACATCATTTCTAACATATGGTCGTCGCTCAGATCTAATTCTACTGCGTAGCATTTCCTGGCCTTGTCTACGCAGTCCTTCATTTCCTTCACACATTCTTGTAACACCGTGGACTTATACTCATCTTTTGATTCCTCTGGCGTTCCTGTTGTCAGTCGACAGAGTAGGTAATTCGTGTAGCTCTTTTTGATGTCTTGCACTGGTGTCTGGAGGTGTTCGTCATTTTGGTGGAGAGGACCGATAGCGATGAGTCGAGGGGTGTAGGCGCTTTCCTTCAGCTTACGAAACTCTCCGGGCACCCTGTAAATGCAAGCAAAAGAGAATAAAGAATCGGCTTTCTTGGCACCTTCACTGATATTGTTTCCGATCGTCGATGTGAGGCTCTGAAGAGCCTTCTCATAATCATTCTCCCCTTGACTCATTGCGGTTAAGTGGGATTGCTTTTTATCAATGAAAGCAAGAAGCAGTTGTGCTATACTTGTTGATAGTGTATTGGGTGAAAATGGTTTTGGGCTTTGCCAAGAGAAATTCTATTTCACCCCCTACTCTTTTGAAATTTTTTGTTCACACGCCCCTTTCTCTCCTCTTTTTTTTTTTTTTTCCCAATCGGTAGAAGAGATCATTACATCATGTATGAAGTACAAAGTACAAATCACGGGACACTACATCCATTGTGTGAGAGTCCACTAGATAATCAAGTCTAACAACTGAACCAATAGGATAAATAAACACATCAAAGAGACCACAATCACTATAAGCCCAACTCAACTACAAGTCCCATTAAGGGGAGAAATAATCCAAACACCCACACGCAGGTGGAAAGACTCAAACTCTTGACCTCCTAGTAAGATGCAAGAGTCTTGACCAACTGAGCTAGCCCCAGTTGATTCTCCTTTCCCTCCTCACTACCCAAATTAAAACAACACGCTACAAGTTTATCGATTATTGCCCATAGGTGTTTTTGGGCTTTGACCCATTGGGTGTTTTTCATTTCATCCAACCAAATGGTTGGATACTTGGATTCCCCTCCCCTCCCCCCATCTTGATGTATCCTTTATCAAGATTTGGTCAATAAATTTGTTGCCGTTTCAAATAAAAAATAAAAAATTTGCCCATTATTGCTCAATTCCCACACCACCACCTTCTTCCAAACATTTTGAAATTTGAACCCCTCAAAATTGGTACTTTTGTTTAGTACTGTCCAGTTTTATGCACAAAAAAAAAAAAAAACTGATAATAAATTCATATTTGAGTACTCTTCAAAAGAAAATTTATGACACAATTTTGGTTGTAGTGGAACCAGATTGCAAAATTTAAATGGTTGAGTTGTTGTGACGGCCAAATTTTGATGAAAATGGGTGATACGTAGCAACTGTATTACCCATTTATAGATAAGAGACATGAAATATGTACCCTAACGGCCCATTTGGATGGATGATTTGTTTTAGGTGGATTTGTAATGAGGGAGAATTTGAAGGTGGATATGTAATGAGGGGTGATATGTTAAGAAGGGTGGCCCCACCTCTTAAGAATGGTGGATTTGTAATGAGGTGTTTGGATGGTTATTTGAGAAGGAGGATTTGGAAGGTAGATATGATGGGATAAGATGTCAAATGACATAATTGCCCTTAGTTTATTAATTTTATGGATAATAAATGTTAATTTCATATATATTAGAATATATACATATTTATCATTAATTTTGGGTAAAATAAATTCATTTTATCTTTAAATGTTGAAATCTTAGTAGTATTTATTACGATTTTTTCAAAAATAAAAATAAAACCGAACTTTATATATTAAAAAATATAGTTAAAAAATTAAGTGCTTCAATTTTTAATCCGTTTGAATGGGTGTGAAGATCTTATTATTCTGATCATATTATTCTAAAGAGACTTTTATTAATTTTGTCTCTGAGACTCTCATAATCACGTTTCTGCTCCATAGGATTGCAAATTGATGGTTAAAAAATTAAGTGCTTCAATTTTTAATCCGTTTGAACGGGTGTGAAGATCTTATTATTCTGATCATATTATTCTAAAGAGACTTTTATTAATTTTATTTCTAAGGCTCTCATAATCACATTTCTGCTCCATAGGATTGCAAATTGATGGTTAAAAAATTAATTGCTTCAATTTTTAATCCGTTTGAACGGGTGTGAAGTTCTTTTTATTCTGATCATATTATTTTAAAGAGACTTTTATTAATTTTGTCTCTAAGGCTCTCATAATCACGTTTCTGCTTCATAGGATTGCAAATTGATGGTTAAAAAATTAATTGCTTCAATTTTTAATCCGTTTGAACGAGTGTGAAGATTTTATTATTCTGATCATATTATTCTAAAGAGACTTTTATTAATTTTGTCTCTAAGGCTCTCATAATCACGTTTCTGCTCCATAGGATTGCAAATTGGTGGTTAAAAGTCAAGGGCAAAACAGTCAAATGGCCACCCGGATTCACGAGCACCAGGGGGAACCCTGTCGTTAACTAAACCTGGAAGAACCTGATTCCATCTCCGGCTTGGACCTCAAATTCCCCTTCCATTTTGCACAGCCAAAGACCGGAGAAGAGGGATAGGGGGATAACAAGTCAGTGGGATTGGTATATCCGAATACCCCATCCAAACAGGCCCTAAATGTCATGTTCAGAAGATAAATGGATTTCAACACCCATTGATGATGAGGTCGCTATTTCGCTGCACCAAAAGTTTTCTTCGTCACCTCTTGGTGAGGTCGGAAATGAGGAAATCTACATCGAGATCCCAAATAAATGACGGGCTAAAATAATTTCTGTATGTCTTTAATTTGTCGTGCGAAACACACAAGTGAAATCCATCTCGGGATATCATACAAATGACTGCAGCTTTTCAATTTGTGTAAAATAGTATTTTTTTTAAGATCCCTGTAAATATTTACTCAGTCAGACATCAATAAGAGTTTAATCAATTCCTTCAATTTTTGGCCTCAACGAATTTAGGGACTCAAAATTAAACTAATTGATCGAGTGTGTCCTTAATAATACCTGACTGAGCTAATTATTGTGAGCACCCTTAAAAAAATATTTCAAACAAATTGAATGGCTCCAATTATTTGTGTGTAATCCTCAAGTGGGTCGCGCACAATCCAGTATACATTTTGGTGTACCCATAGTTGTTGTTGTTTTTTTTTTTTTTTCCTTTGATATAGATGTTGCGGAGTGAGGCACGTGTTTAAACCTTACAGGTTAAAATGTGGTTAGAAAAAAAAGGGGATAAGATCATACAAAAGACAACAATGGTCCCCAAATATATGTGAATTGGAAATTATTATTGAAAACAAACAACCAAAACTTGTTCATTGCCACATTTTATTGCCGTCTATTAGAGGCCTTATCATTCAGGAAGCATATATCTATGTGTTGACAAATGACAACTATGATTTTGTCTTATTTATTCCCTTTTACCTACCCGTTGTAGCTTATTGGGCTCCATCATAGACATGACAATTAACCAACAAAATTGGCAATAAATTGTAATAGAAAAGCTACTTATTTTATTTTGAGGAAGAAGAGTGGTAATATTGTAGAAAAAAAGTAGTAGTATTTTTATGCATTCCTACATTTAGTTATATATATATATATATATATATAAATTTTTAATCAGCAAAAAAATGAGTTTACATACCATTAAAGATAATGATACAAAAAAGAAATCCTGTAGTAACACATCGGCCAAGGAGCGTCATACAAAGACGCGCAACCAGCTCAACCTATCACTACAATTTACCTCACATTTAGTTCTATTGCTTGAAAATCTTTATTTGTTTGTATTAATTTGGTCATGGGTAATAATTGATCTAGCATGGTAAGTTACAAATGGTCCCCTTAATTCAATTTTTGATGCCTGCCCCTTTGGTATGTTGGGTAGTGATTCACGTGGATAAACGAAGACAAACGAAGTTGTCTAGCTGCTTTCCAAATGACAAAGGCGCAATTAATGCGATGGCCTGTTAGATCTTTCAGGGGAAAAAATGTGATTAGAAAAAGGGTAAAACCATAAGATTGAAGGGGACCTTTCTTTACTTTTTTTTTTTGGTTTGTTAAAGGTGAAGAAATTTATTCATCTCTAGCAGACAACTGGGAATTCTATGGGGGCAAAATGGAAGTTCACAGACCGGACCAACCATTAGAAAAGGGCTTTCTAAGCACAAATATGTGCATCCCGATTACATTCACGTTTAATGAAATCAAAATCACAAAAAATAAACTGACTCTTCAAAACAAGACAATCATGCGTAAGCACCGCAATGTCAGAAGGAGGGCTCGCGAGGCCGAGCAACTTTTCACAATTGCCTCCGCATCAGACTCGAGGGACACCCGTGTAAGGTTAAGGGCACACTACAAGAAAATCATTCTATAGCAACAGTCGAAAGCGTTGCCAAAAAGCCGAAAAACCGTTGGTAGAGACCCATTTAGGCTATACCAACGGTTGGTCAAACCGTTGCAATATATCCGTTGCTGTAGGGGTATAGCAACGGTTTTGACGAGCATTGGTACAGATTTTTTTTTACTAACGGTTTCATTAGCAACGGTTATAACCGTTGCTAAAGACAATTTTCTTTTTTTTTAAAAACCAACCACTGTGTGACGTAAGCCTCCACGTGGCGCCCGCGTGGCGCTTGCGTGGCATGAAAACCGTTGCTATAGGCCGGTTTTTAGTAACGGTTGCATGAAAACCGTTGCTATAGTCTTGTAATCTAGTAACGGTTGCATGAAAACCGTTGCTATAGTCCTGTTTCTAGTAACGTTTTGAAAACCGTTGCTACACACCATCTATACCAACGGTTTTTTGAACCGTTACTAAAAAAACCGTTGGGAGATCCCAAATTTCTTGTAGTGGCAATTCCCAGTTTCAATCCATCCCGAATTGCAAGAGCTTCCACAATTCGAGATGAATTGATTTCGGGGTGTGTAGTTAGTAGCATACGGCATACCGATAACCTTACCATCTGCACCACCTTACCGTCTGCACCACGAGCAATAGCACCAGTTCCTCTGTGTTCTTTAAGGAAGCTCGTAAGATGTTGGATGTTGGTAAGTCTTTGGGTATAGAAATTAAAGGAGGGAGGAATTATAATCTGAAGAGATTTGTTGAAATGCAAGAGGAAGAATTAAAAGAAAGGCTCCGTGCTCTAGATAATTATGAGGAAGAGGATATCTCGGAGGTCGATGCTTTTGAGGAGGCCTCTCTCTCTATGGCTCTTTGAACTCAAGATTAACTCAAGATTGGGCGGGTTTGAGGTGTTTGGCTTATTTTGATTTTGCTTAGTGGCTATGTGGTTTTGGTTTTTGCTGTTATTTTGGTTTAGCTTCGGCTATTTCTTTTTTGTTTGGCTTTTCGGCTTGTTGTGGATGGGGTTTAGGTATAAGGGTGAGGCTCTTTTGGGTTTTAGCCGTTGAGGTTCTGTGGATGTGGATTTCTTTGGTGTTCAGTTGGCGTCTTGCCTTCTTTTAGGTCTCGGGTGGCTTCTGCCGGTGTGCCCTTGATCCTTTTAATCTTTGTAATCCTTTATAAAGATTAATAAATTCTTTTTGCTTAGAAAAAAAAAAATAAATAGCACCAGTTCTGACTGAATTCATGTTCCTAGATACTGCCGCGAAAGGGGACCTTTCACTGCCTTCAAAGTTCATTGACCAACTGCATAGGAGTACTATATATCATACTCTAAGAAAAAAGGGCAAAATCATAAGACCTTCATGGCCGGTTCCTAAATGAAGGCAATGAATTAATGCTCTAGCTAGCATCACACAACATATCAAAGGGGCAGGCATCAATGAGTCCCCTGTTATTAATCCATGCATATTTTTAATTAATCCGAAGATGGAAAACAGAAAAATGAAAGTGATACCATATCAGTGATTCAAAGTATATATTCATCTCCTTGCAATTAAGGAGAATAATATCTCCTCTGTAAGAAATCAATTTAAATGGGCAGTGATCGACTCGTGAAAAACTCATATTTACATTTCCTTTTGCAGAACGAAAAATCTTATGTTTATGTTAGCTTTATAGGATCGAAAGCTCGTAAATCACATAAGACTTACACGTACGATTGAAGCGCAGCGGAATTAAAATGCTTCAGCTTATTACGATCTAAGGAAGACCCGCTCTACAAGCACCGATTACAGCACGTACACCGTCTTCAATTCTCACCGGGTAGAGGAGACTACTCGAGTCTACTCTTGATGTCCACACTGCAAATCCTAGGGTTCTTAGATGGAAACCCTAGAGAGAGAAAATATTTGACAGGAGAATTTTTCTAGAGGAGAAGGAGAGATGAAACTCTAACTCTTTCATATTGTGTGTATCTCCAAATATCTGCAGGACTATATTTATAGATTAAAGTCCAAGAGTTCAAAGTCTCCTAATAGATGTAGGTGATCTATTATCTTTGAACTCTCCTAACAGATAGAGATTAGGAGTTTATTTCATCCTTCTAACCAACTCAATCACATAACCCATGTGGACGACCCATGTAGGTTGGGTCCAGTCCGAACCGACCCATTTTTCTAACATCTCCCACTCGTACACATTGGGCTTTAAGAAAATATCTCATCCATGTCAATCTTATCAATTCTCTCTTCATACAGGAAATGAGGCGTGCGACCGACGAGAAAGAAACAAGCTAAATAGGAGTACCATATATATTAAGCTTCCATCAAACTAACATGGCACATCACTCCACAAGATCTCGTCATTTCCCTAGACAAATCTAGCCACATTGGATCGAGCATCTCCAATCCCTCATGAGTCCCAGCTCAGAGCTATGCTCAACCCCCTTGCGTTGGTGTGCTTCCAATTTCAAAATTATTTTTCATTTTGATATACCGTATATAAAAAATAATAATAACTTGTGCCGGCACAAAGCACAACCAACCGCATAAACGAATGTGATACCAGAAAGTCTTCCTCGAGCCCTCATGTCAATCTATGTTAACCTCGCTGCTTTCCCAGTCATGCTCCATGGGACCCTGACATTTCGTGGTCTTAGGTAGTCAAGCTAGAGTAGCAACACAAGGTCTCTACTTCATGACATAGTCTCAAGTTAAGTAAGGGCAATGAGTGGTCATATAAATGACTTCAAAGTCTCCTAATAGATGTAGGTGATCTATTATCTTTGAACTCTCCTAACAGATAGAGATTAGGAGTTTGTTTCATCCTTCTAACCAACTCAATCACATAACCCATGTGGACGACCCATGTGGGTTGGGTCCAGTCCGAACCGACCCATTTTTCTAACATCTCCCACTCGTACACATTGGGCTTTAAGAAAATATCTCATCCATGTCAATCTTATCAATTCTCTCTTCATACAGGAAATGAGGCGTGCGACCGACGAGAAAGAAACAAGCTAAATAGGAGTACCATATTAAGCTTCCATCAAACTAACATGGCACATCACTCCACAAGATCTCGTCATTTCCCTAGACAAATCTAGCCACATTGGATCGAGCATCTCCAATCCCTCATGAGTCCCAGCTCAGAGCTATGCTCAACCCCCTTGCGTTGGTGTGCTTCCAATTTCAAAATTATTTTTCATTTTGATATACCGTATATAAAAAATAATAATAACTTGTGCCGGCACAAAGCACAACCAACCGCATAAACGAATGTGATACCAGAAAGTCTTCCTCGAGCCTTCATGTCAATCTATGTTAACCTCGCTGCTTTCCCAGTCATGCTCCATGGGACCCTGACATTTTGTGGTCTTAGGTAGTCAAGCTAGAGTAGCAACACAAGGTCTCTACTTCATGACATAGTCTCAAGTTAAGTAAGGGCAATGAGTGGTCATATAAATGACTCTTAGAGCTCACACAGTGATAGGAAAAGGGATCCACACTATCACTCCTCTAAGTATGGTCGACTACAGCACATGTGGTATGATTCACATGCTACGGTGGAGTAATCCATAAAGATTGTGTCCCTCCCCAAAAACACCGTACAGACATAAGTACAGTCGCTACTAAAAAGCGTCTTACTCGAGACTCTCAAATTTGTCGCATGCACTGCGCCCTATCTAGGTCTCCGTCTGGCTCAAGCAAAGGCTACACAAACTCTGTTTTCGATCAAGAGTGACCTCATCTTGGTCCAACCAAGGCGACAATACTCTAAACTCAGCATCATATAAAGAGTATAATTATGTCTCATCTCGCTCGCCCATCAGCGCCAAGGTAGGTTACCGTGTGAGATGGTCAACCCTATGCCTTTTGACACACAATTGTAAGTGCATAATAATTTAAATGCAACATGATTTTTATTATCACAATCAACTCGAATATAAAAATCAGTGCATAAACAATAAATATCCAAAGGTGTCTGAATAAAACATAAACAACTCAAATCCTACGAAGTCCCAGACTACTAACATGGCTCTGAAAGACATCCCTTGCTATAGGCTTAGTCAAGGGATCAGCAACCATACTGGTCGTGGATATATGCTTTAGGACCACCTCTCCTTGCGCAACCATGTCTCGAATGTAGTGAAACCGAATATCAATGTGTTTGGATTTTCCATGATATTTGGGATCCTTAGTATAAGCAAGAGCTGCCGTACTATCACAATATAGAGTCATAGGCCCGCTAGATCTAGGCCCTGTGTCAAGGCGCTATAAGAATCTCCGCAACCAAACAGCCTTTAAGACCTATTTATTGCCAATGATCTTGCGCCCAAGCAGAAGATCAACCAACTCCCACACCTGATATTTGCCCATAGAACTAAACTCATCCTCCATAGCAGCTAGTCATTTCTTACAAGCAGCTGAAGACAAAGCCTCATTATACAAACTAGGCTCATCTTCCTCTTGAGGAGCATACATGAACGATTCCCCTTCAATCTCAAAACAACGATGATGAATACTTTCACGATGGCTTCTACGTGGTGGAGGATCTTGAGAATCAATAGTCTAGTGGAGTACTCCCACTAGGAGGCAAATCTACTCCCACTGTTCTCGGCGACCATAGGATGAGGATTTAAACTCCCATCCTCGCTGAGAACAGGTGTAACTTCCTCTGATTCACACATCTCATAAAGATTAAGATCTCCCCTCACATCACCTCTGCTTGGAAACTCATGGGTCCACAAATGTCTGAATATACTAGCTCTAGTGGACTTGTAGCTCTCACTGCCTTACCAAATGGTTTTCTTATCGCTTTTCCTGTCATGCAAGACTCACATATTGGTAGGTTGACTTTAGCGAGTGGGCCTAAAAGGCTTTCTCTAGCTAACCTAGTCATCCTATCTTGGCCAATATGGCCTAACTTGGCATGCTATTTCACAGAACTAGAAACATCATTATCATGAAAAGCCATAAATGTCTTATTATTTAAACCATCCAAATCCAAAATATAGAAACCACCAGAAATAGATCCATGCCCAAATGGCTTATTACCTAAGTAGATGGAAAAACCAACTCTACTGAAATTAAAGGAAAATCCTAACTCAACTAAAACTATTACTGATATCAAGTTACGTCAAACTCCAGGCGCATAAAATACATCATAGAGAATAAGTGTGCGACCACTTTGCACTTCAGCTGATAAGTGCTAACTCCTAGCAAATCCTTGGCTGAACTATTCCCCATAAATATACTCTAGCTACCAACAGGAATCCGGCGATACTTGATAAATCCTCCTCATTCTCGTGCTACATGTGTTTGTTGCTCCTGTGTCAACAATCCAATTAGGATCAGTATGAGCAACCCATACATTAGAGCAATCTATGCGAGAAATAGGGTAAGATGGTACCTTCTTCGGCTCAGTGCAATCACGAGCGAAGTGTCCAATCTTCTGACAGTTGTAGCAAGTGACTTTGGATTCATCCTTCTTGCCTCTGCAGTGGTTAACACGTTCTTTTGGCGCATTATCTCTAGCTTCTCCATGCTTAGCCTCGCCACCTTGCCTTTTGCGCTTAGGCCCAATTGTTTTGCGCTGGCCAGGTTCAACCACGAGAACCTCATTGCCTCGCTTTGCATCTTGGCACTCGGCTTCAAGCTCAAGATGACACTTCAAATCATTAAAAGTTTTAACCATTTCATTGTGTGTCATTGTGAGCTTGAAATGGTCCCATGTCGCATCAGGCAAAGACCTAAGCACTGCGAGAATCTGCTGCTCATCAGTCAGAACGTTACCGGCAGACCTAAGGTCGCGTATCATAGCCGACATAACCCTCAAATGCTCAGGCATGGAATGTTGGGGGTTCATTTTATAACTGTCGAACTTCAATGTTAACGCGCGCAACCTAGTTGCCGTTGTGCCACCAAAAGCAATTTTTAGCTGGTTCCACATTTCTTGGGCCGTGGCGCAGTTTTCAAACTCGCCAATAAGAGCATTATGCATGCTGGCTAACACAGTAAAGCGCGCACAACGGTCTTTCTTGACCCAATTTTGATAAGTTTCCATGTTTCGGCGGTCTTGGGCAGTGGTCCCCTCTTCGAGGACAGCCATGGTATTGATCAAGGTTTCAAGTACTTCTTGCTCATTAAGGAGATACTGAATTTTCTTGTGCCACATGTCATAGTTTTTCCCATCTAGTTTCTCTCCCTTAACAAGATCAGCAACAATAGTCTTCGAGGCCATTAAACTACATTGTTTTGCGCATTGGAAATATTTAGCACATTACAATAATTTTATCCTAAAACCCTATTAAGCAAATAATGATTTTAACCATAGATAGAGATCGAAAATCTGCAATGCTCGTAGTCATCACTCCAACACATGGTGTAAATCATTATTTCTTAATCGATTTTTAGACAAAATTTCCAATGAATCAATATAGCAGAAAGAGGATGGGACTAGTTATTTTAAGTCCCTAATTAATATTTTATGCAAGAATGGGAGGCAAAAATATTATACAAACATAAGTGCAAGAATTCACCCCTTACAAATAAAAAACAAATGAGGGTGTTGCACTTATTCCATATAATAAGTTTGTCTCCCCTTTTCAAAAAAAAAAAAGTTTGTCTCCGGTCTCTATCATCAATGAGAGCCCATCTCCAAACGCATACAAAGATTAATCCCTTCAATTGACCATCCATGCCAACATGCAACAACACATAATAGGTATAGGCATGGATGGTTCCACCACATTCTCCCACTAAGAAGATGGGTAAAGTCCAATTACTAAGGGTACAATTGTTTGCGCCGTAACGCAGCAATAAACAATCAATACATAATAAATTGTATTACATCGAGTTTTTCAAATAGTGTAATAGGATATACATCTGCATATATCAGTCCCAAAATGAACGAGAAAAGAAAATCAGTCTTGTGGTCTTTGCCATCTAATCGGTTTCACCAAATCACAAAGATTTGGAGTTGCTCCGTCAACAATATTAGTCATACTAGCCAAGTTTTTTTTCGTAGCTTTATCGAAACAAAGACCAACAGTGGTATCACGTACCCTTCAAAGCCCAACAAGTTTGTTCCAAAAAAAATGATTGCAAAATCCCCTTTTTTTTATTTATTTAATTTGTAAAAGATACTTGCAAACGGAACCTAAACTATTCGGTTTAAATAAAAACGCGGCCAAAGGTTAACTCCTCAAACCACTTTGTTCTAAGAAAAGCACACAAGCCACATGGGAAAAAGACAATTGTAACTCTTTAATATGGATCCAAAAACACTTGGCAGTAGACACTTGAAGCAAAAAAAACGGTGCATGAATAAGCACCCACCAGTGCTCTGCCGCTCATCAATCGGCGCACTCGTAACCGATTTAATCATAATTATCAGAGGCTTAATAAATCATCACAGAACATCAAGCCAAGACCCCATCTGATTCTACTTTCTCACTATTGCATCCGTTTTATTTTGTTTTAACAGAATATCATATATTCGTATTTGCATCCGAAAACATGAAACGGAAAACAAAAAAAAATGACGTTCATGCGAGAGCGAGCCATAATAGCTCTGATACCAATGTTAGCTTTATAGGATCGAAAGCTCGTAAATCACATAAGACTTACACGTACGATTGAAGCGCAGCGGAATTAAAATGCTTCAGCTTATTACGATCTGAGGAAGACCCGCTCTACAAGCACCGATTACAGCACGTACACCGTCTTCAATTCTCACCGGGTAGAGGAGACTACTCGAGTCTACTCTTGATGTCCACACCGCAAATCCTAGGGTTCTTAGATGGAAACCCTAGAGAGAGAAAATATTTGACAGGAGAATTTTTCTAGAGGAGAAGGAGAGATGAAACTCTAACTCTTTCGTATTGTGTGTATCTCCAAATATCTGCAGAACTATATTTATAGATTAAAGTCCAAGAGTTCAAAGTCTCCTAATAGATGTAGGTGATCTATTATCTTTGAATTCTCCTAACAGATAGAGATTAGGAGTTTGTTTCATCCTTCTAACCAACTCAATCACACAACCCATGTGGACGACCCATGTGGGTTGGGACGTCCAGTCCGAACCGACCCATTTTTCTAACAGTTTATTATCTTATTTACCGTCCATATGAACATAATGTTGCATTTTGAATCGTCGACATCCTGTGATGGGAATATTTCATATGGCAGTGACTAGTTTGCAGAATTTTGGAAGCAAAAATGTTACTTTGGAAGGTGATGCTTAGTAGATCGTTCGAATGCTGCAAGGAAGGAGCTTGATTAGAGCCAATTAATTTGGATGTTATAATTCATGATACTTTATCTTTATACCTTTATAGCTAAGTATGTCTTATCTCTTGTTTGTCACGACTTGGGAGGGGGCTGAATTTCCCTATCTGGGCTCAGTTGGATGTTTCTACAATTGCGTAATGAATAAAGCGTATCGATTGACCCAAAAAAAGAAACAATTGTGTTGGTTAATCAATTCGTAGCACTTGTGGCATCCACAGACTTCCTCGCGAAATGGCACTTGTAGGCCGAAGACCAATCCTAAAAATGGGCCACAAGATTCACAAGAAGGGTTCCGTTACCTGGAAATAATTCTAAGGATCCGTTTGGTTACATTACTCTCACCTACACATACCAATTGGCAATAGGTGAAGTAACCTCTAGAATATATTAACCAAGCTTGAGTGGCTTAGATGAGCGATGTAAAATTAAGTCTGACAACGCAGCAGGTCAATATCACCGATTTTGAAAACAAATGCTTTCAAATGAATTCACCAATTTTGAACACAAATGCTTTCAAATGAGCTCACCGTATTGTCTAAATGATATATTTGGTATTTTCGACATCTTGTCTACATTCTGAAGACAACATCTTGTCTAAACCCTTTAGAAGCATTGATATTTTACTGGAAACAACTGGCATTTTAATGTTATTCTGAAGACGAAAAACTTATGGGGTGAATGTTGGAATAATTAAACGCGGATGCACCTAAAGAACAGAAATTAAAACACAATCACAAGCAACCAATAGAAGTACGACAAAAAAAAAAAAAAAAAAAAGACAGAGACACGCAAAATGTGTTCCCAGCAAGAAGATGGAAGGTCACACACGGCAAAAGAAGAACCAGCTAGCACTTCGGTATTCCAGAGGCAAACAACCATGTGCAATACTTTTGATTTATTGGAACTGGAACCATCCCAACATGAACTCACTCTCCTTTTTAAGTTTTTTGGTTTGGTCCTTTTAGTATCTTAGGCCATGCTCAAGGATCACCCGATATATTTTAGCTATGAGATTTTTTTTCCTTTTAATTTTTTGATTGGATTTTAATCGAAACTTATGGTGAAGTGTGTGTTTTATACTAGGAAAGGTTTGTCTGATTGGGGTATAGCCATTAGGCTGAGTCTTCACCGTCTTGGTTGCTTGGTTCCCTGTCTTTTTTTTTTTTGTCAATCGATAGGATTACAATTTTATTAATAGAAACAAAGATAACAAAAACATTAAATCGGGCACCCATCCCTTTGAAGAGGAGAAAGGAGCCACACCGGAGGCCTAAACTCCCACGTCGAAAAGAAAAGACCTCTCACAACTCTTTTAGCGACATTATGGGCAACCCTATTACTGCTCCTCCTCACAAAACACACCTCCACGCTCGAAAAGCCAGCAACCAAATGCACAATATCTGCCACGAGCACCCCCACCGAACGATGGTCTTCCTTTCGCCACTGAACCAAACCCACCAACTGCTGGGAATCACCCTCAACAATGATAGACTCCAAACTCAATTCCCTAGCAAACTGGAGCCCTTCCCTTGCTGCCATTGCCTCCACCACTAGCGGATCTGTAACATATAACCTTCCAACAGCCCGTGCCGCAATAAACTTTCCATTCCAGTCCCTTATTACTGCACCCATTCCACATCGTCCTCCTCGATGATCAATGCCTCCATCAAAATTGAGTTTGAAGCAGCCAAACCGTGGTCGCACCCATCTCGTGCATCCAGCCATTTGTACCCCTCGTGTCACACCCACACTCCTCCTCCCCTCTTCCTAGGCCGACAAGAAATCTACCGCGTCCCAGATTGCAGTTTGGCAAACGATATCAGGCCTATCAACATGACCATTGAACACCGCCTCATTACGGCTCAACCATATCCGCCATAAAATAGTACGCACTCCTACCCAGAAAGTCCAGCATCAACCTTGCCTAGTTGCCTTTCCATCGCTCTAACATAAACGCCCACCATTCAATCATTGACTCGCTTGGGATGGACCTCATGTCTAACCGGAAAGGAGAGAGGTGCCAAACCAAATGCGCAAAACTGCATCTGACCAATAAATGAATGATTGACTCCTCCTCCATATTACATAATGGGCATAACAGATCATCAGTCAACCTACGCTTGTGTAACACCTCCTTGAGTTGGGAGAGTACAAACGCTATTCCAGACTTGCTTCATTTGTTGCCGATTACTACATTCGCCCCCAGCCCGTCTTCCCAACAAACCATTCCTCTGAAGCATTAAAGCGGATTCGTATACTGATTTGACCGAATAATTACCATCAGCTGAGAAATGCCAAACAACCGTATCCTTTTTAGGGTACCTCGGTAAAGGGATGCATAGCACAATACGGCCCCCCTAGCTCCTCGCTGAAATTCTCTTTAACCATATCCTCCTTCCAAGTCCGAGTAAGAGGATCAATCAACAGTTGTACTTTCCGCCCATCACCAAATAAAACCCATTCCACCCACGGCCATAAAAGGCTAAGACCAAATTGTTGGAATTTATTTATGTGGCTCACATGCCACATCAATCCTATTTATATTTTATAGTATTTATGTTTATAACTAAAATATGGGTATTAGATTTAATTAAAGTATTGCCTAAATAATTGGTGACTGTTCACGAAAAGATTTGGTGACTATTTGTGAATAGATATAGTGACTATTTATGAATGAGTTTAGTGACCATTCATGTGTAAGGTTGCAACTATTAATGAATATATGCTTATTACTTCTTTGATGGAAGGAAATATAAAGGGTTGTGTCTATTGGGAAAGGGTCCCGATCTATCTATATAAAAGCATGTAATTACCATCAAGTTACAAGTGTGAAGAACAATATTTATATAGATTAGATTGGAAATCCTACCCTTTGCTCTCCGAAATCTGTCTAGTGAGAGTTTGTGTCGGTGAAGTACATTGGTTCTAGTTCGAAATGATTTTCAGATTTCTCTAGACTTAAACACCATGGCAGAAATCCTATGATTTTCAGATTTCTCTAGACTTAAACACCATGGCAGAAGGTAAGTAATTTTCCGCTGCGTATTTATTTTGATCTCCCACATAGGTTTTTCATTTGGTATCAGAGCACACCTTCTTGTCATTGTGTTTAGTCGTATGAATTACTTGATTATAGACACTTCAATCTATTGTATCAACCCATTTCAGTATTGATCTTGGCTCTTGTGGGTTTGTTGATAAAGTCAATCAGGGCATTTCTTTTGCTTCTTTAATTGCTCACTGTAAATCCCGGGACTTCGACATTGTTGTCGATTTCCATCCTAGTCCATGATTTTGCCATTGTAAACTTGTTTCCTAATTTGTTGTGTATGTCTACGGAAATCAATGAAGTTTTTGGCTATGAAAGGAACCCATTTGCCTCGCACCGTTTCATATGTATCACACCGTTTCACTTACGTCTTTTACTATTATGGGATGGGATTGGGCGCTTTTCAAAATGTAAATACTATGGCATGTTAGATCAATGGGTTTTACTCTTGTTTGAGAAATCGAAAACTGAATTTGATCCAATACAGTGAAAGAAGTTTGATAGCCTCTTTGATTGCGTTTTGTTATTGTTCGCTGTTCTTGCACAAGTTTAATATCATAATGATTTCCCACCCAGTGCACTTCATCAGTTGTTAATTGGTATATTGGCATAGACATCTTTCTATTCAAGTAATTGTTGGGAAATTTACAGAGACAAATTTTGAGGCTTTTATAGCTAGAACTGATTTGATCGATCACATGTTAATATTTTGTCCAAGCTTCGATCAAGAGGTTGATGCGTGATTATGTCACTAAGGATTATATTAGCGGTCCAAGATCTCCAAGGATTCCATGCAGCAATTAATCAATTAGGATCACTACTCAATCCCATAATTGTAGGAGAGTTATTCTCCTTCCAAATCAATCCCTTCCTAATTAGTTGTAATCCTTTCTTATATAATGCTTGTAATATGCCTTTGGAAAGATAATGAGAAACTGAAACGTATTCACCACAAATTAGGATTTATCAGTTTTATCATGGTATCAGATCAAGGTTCAGCGGGGTATAAGTTGGTTAGGCTAGGTGTCGGGTTGGCAGGGGGTGGGATATATTGGGGGCTTTGGGAATCAAAAGGGAAAATATTCTCAAAAAAAGTAACGTCCCGAGAGATAAAAAACGCGTTCGTGTCGAGATTAAAAAGCCGGTATCCACTGTGGCGGGGAGGGTATCCCAAAAACACACAAGGGACACCGCGAGGTTGAAATTTGTCACGACCGACACGGGATGTTTGTACATAGCATAAGCATCCAAAAACACGTAAGAATTTCAAAAATGCTACTGGTACAGCATTTGCTGTACAGCAGCGGGGTACAGACCCCTTTTGCTCCCATCTCGGGTTCCGTAAAGATGATCGGAGCCGCTCATTTTGTTCAAAATACGTCGTTTAGGGTCCTTGTAAAAAATCACCTCAATCCGATATCGGGAAGGGTGTTTACGAATCATCCAATTTTGCTTCAAAATTTAGGCTAAAGATACATTCGCGAAAAAGGCGTTCATTAGGGGAGACATTTTTTAAATTTTTTGAGGGGGTGAGGTTAATGAGATAAACGGCGCTCAAGATACATTCGCCCCAAAACTTGATGGGAAGGTGGGCTTGAAAACGTAAGCATTGAGCCACATTTAATATGTGACGATGTTTGCGTTCGGCGACACCATTTTGTTGAGGGGTATCAACACATGTTAATTCTTGTAAAATCCCATTATCATGAAATAATTTTTGAACCGGACGAGATAAAAAATCTTGGGCATTGTCCGAACGAAAAGTTTGTACTTTTGTATTAAACTGAGTTAAGATCATGTTGATGAAAAATTGGATCTTGGAAAGAGCTTCCGATTTGTAACTCAACAGATACGCCCAAGTAGTACGGGTGCAATCGTCCACGATCGTAAGGAAATAACGAGCCCCACAAGTTGAAAAAGTTTTATTAGGGTTTATCAGTTTTATCAGATTATTTGGTGCATGCCATTTTAAAGGTTTTGAGCATTAGTATTATTTGAGAATAGCCGTAGCATCTTAAATAATACTAGTGATGTATGATTTCAGTATATAGCTAAGTATTCACATATGGAATCCAGTATAGTCGGAAGACTATATATATATATTTGGCATCTACTCTTACAATTAGATTAACAAAATTAATTATTTTTACCCACAGGGAGATAATGACTTTTGTTACTAATCTCGGGGATTTGTGAGCCATATTTTCTCAATGACTCCGTTGGGTTGTTAAAAAAAGAAAAAGAAAAAGAGAGTGTGTGGCTTAGCATTTTTTGACAACCTTCGAGATCTTCCATGAGAAAAATCAAGGTATGTGAAGACTAATATTGAGATAAATGGACATGAAGCTATTGGTTCAGGGTAGTTGTGCTTCTAATGTAATGTGGATTTGTGGTAGCACTATCATTAGTGGTCAAATTCCAACTGAACCGTTTGTGCATTCTTATGTCTCTACTGCCCATTTGATTAGTATCTCGTGCATATATATGCCTCTGGTTGGCTTAATCTGGAATTAAACCATATTACAGGCGTGCGAGTTTGTCCCTTTAACATTTGGTTTATTGATGCCTTTTGAGGTGATTTAAACATTATATTATTTTTACATTAGCCATAATATCTTGAAATATTATGATGTTTGAAATTAGAAGAGTCACATATAGAGTAGTGATTCGACTATATGTGTTTGTGTTTATTACATGGCTTCTACCATTGACGTTGAGTTGATAAAATTAATTATTTAACCCACAGGGAAATAATTCGTTTTGTTAATTTGTTTGGGACATTCAACCATGTAACGTTTGAAATTGGTGAGTCTTGTTGTTGTTGCAATGAAGTAGATTCAGTACTTGTTACAGCCTTTACCCACAGGGAGGCTTGAATTTACTTTATTTCAGTTAAGGTTTGGATTAAAGTTTCAATTAATTCACAGAAATAATAACTCGGTTTTGCAAGAAGGTTCTTATTTTGTGATTTAAGTTGAGTAAGATAAACATTTGGACGTCGAGAATAAATTTTTCCTATGCCCACAGGTATGAAGAATTTGTTCCCATTGTTAGATTATTTATCTTATTCATAAAGTGTTACGTAAATTCATGCACAGGAAGGTTAGAATTTTCAAAATGACGAGAGTCATTATTTCTTGGTTATTGTAGCCATTCATGTTGTTTCTTAAAGTTGCTTCTTGTACTTCACTGCCAGTTGTGAAAGTTTATTGATTGCCAGAGAAGTTTTCTAGTCTAGGATGAATGGATTATGATTTTGCGCTATGTGGATAAAGCACCATACTCACATGATTAAGTTCACGCGCTAAAAGTTTGAACATTAATAGTGGGAGAGTTAGTCCTATAAGCTTAATGTTCAAAGTAAGAGTATTTGGAATTCCATCTATGCCGTTAACGGTTAACATTTATCTGAAAATCCAATAAAGTTTCGGCTAGCATCCAAAAGAAATTTGCAAAAAGACAGCCTTTTGTTTATAAGTAGAGACAAAGATATGCTCCTTAAAGTTAGTGGGAGCAAAATCCTTTTCTAGAATATATGGATATTGGCTAAGGATTTACTGGATCAATGTCCAAGTAAACATGGTATAGAAAGCTACAAATAAAGATTGTGAGGTATTTATAAAGAACCAAGAACTATATGTACATGCATGCTAATCAAGAGTAATTGACTGAGGTTAAGCTATAAATCTCTTGCCACGGTGTTGCATCCAATTCAAAGTGATGTTTACTATGAATGGCAGAATTAGTGGGAGCTATTAAACTAGCCTAGCATGCAATATGGGTCTCAAGTTGTCGATGTTATGTGAGACCATTATTAAGTTTACTTTGGCTATAGTTTTATTCTCTAAGATAAAGATGAAAGCCGAATAAAGAATATCGACATAAAGTACCTCATTAGGGGAGAGAAAGAGTTCATAAACACAATTCGTGACCATTGAGTATAAAGTATTGAGCTAGTTATTGCTGGCAAAAAGTTTATGTCATGTAGTGAATACATGGCTTTTAGCTCATTTAATTTCATATTTGTTTTCTCTCATATTTATGCTCAATTAAAGTTTTGTCACATTATAAGTGTTCTTAGAGAATAAAGACGTACATGTGCACATAAGGTATGAAGTACGTATACAGTTATCCGTTGGGATAAATAAAGCGGACCCTAAGTGACTATTAGTTAGTCATAATTTACAGGTGATACCACATAAAGTTTTGAGAGATTTGTCCATTGTAATACATGGAAGGAAATGCTTGCTTATATAGCATAACCGCCATGATTCGTGTTCATTCTTTCTACGATTGACCGTTATATGGGCAGTTGTTGTATAACTATATACAATACTTAGTATCTTTTACAAAACAATTTTTGGTTGATTTGACATATGAGCCAAGTGGGAGAATGTTGGAATTTATTTATGTGGCTCACATGCCATATCAATCCTATTTATATTTTATAGTATTTATGTTTATAACTAAAATATGGTATTAGATTTAATTAAAGTATTGCCTAAATAATTGGTGACTGTTCACGAAAAGATTTGGTGACTATTTGTGAATAGATATGGTGACTATTCATGAATGGGTTTAGTGACCATTCATGTGTAAGGTTGCAACTATTAATGAATAGGTGCTTATTACTTCTTTGATGGAAGGAAGTATGAAGGGTTGTGTCCATTAGGAAAGGGTCCCGATCTATCTATATAAAAGCATGTAATTACCATCAAGTTACAAGTGTGAAGAACAATATTTATATAGATTAGATTGGAAATCCTACCCTTTGCTCTCTGAAATCTGTCTAGTGAGAGTTTGTGTCGGTGAAGTACATTGGTTCTAGTTCGAAATGATTTTCAGATTTCTCTAGACTTAAACACCATGGCAGAAGGTAAGTAATTTTCCGCTGCGTATTTATTTTGATCTCCCACATAGGTTTTTCACAAATCACACTCCCAACTCCCAATTCTGAATTTAGCTTTAGATACTCCCAACTCCCAATTCTGAATTTAGCTTTAGATTTTCCTGTAGATTTTAGATTTCGGATTCTAATAAAATTTAATATTTCTTTTTTTTTTCCCAGTACTTTTCATGTACGAGAATGGGAGATACCTATGTTTAATTATTGTAAAATTTTAACTAATCAGAATTGCCACCCCCCCCCCCCGGGGGGTCCATCTTTCTTTGATCAAATATTGGTGGTGTGGCATAGATTTTTCTCCTAAAAAGGGCAAAAAAATAAATTGCTGATCCTTAGGATAATGTTTCTGCATATAAAGAAAGATTTAGGGACCATATATGTAGTGCACAAGAGTCCAAGGGACCTGATATTCTGATTTTTCTAATAAAGGAGGAGGTCATCGATCCACACCTCATTTCCATATATGGTATCAGCTGCTTCAGTGCCTTATCCTTATCATGAGGAATCAGCTAGCTAGAAAAGCATTGTTTGTCTTTTGTAAGAGATGTCAATCCCTTTCTTTCAAACAACTTATGCTCTCTTTGAATTGCAAAGAGAACAAGGCATTAGTATTTTTCCTATCGATCCATGTGAATCACTCCACAACATACCAAAGGGATAGGCATCCAAATTGAATTAAGGGGACCATTAATTTGTATACCTTACATCAATAATTGCCTATGACACTTAACTAAAAGTCCTTTGGCTTGTGCTTTAAACTGTTTGGTAGTCTGTCCATTCGTTAAATTTTATCCAGATTTAATGAGGCATTCATCAGTAAAAGTCTTGCTTTTGGGAAGATCATAGAGTGATTCCAACTTGTGTGGCATTATATAGATATTATCCATCACTTGGTGGGCGATCGTCAGCAAGACCCTTGTATGATTTTATCTATTTTTTCTAATCACGTATTTTTTTTTCTTTTTTTTTGAAAGGTCTAACCACGTGAATCACTCCACAATATGTCAAAGGGGTAGGCATCAAAATTGAAGGTGACTAGTTGTACCTTATACTACGGTCAAAATTACCCTGACATAGGGACAATGATGACATTAACGAAGCCCTTGGACTTTAACAATACCCCGTTTTATGTCACTTTTCTGAAATATTTTTGTTGCGCACTCTTGGCCATGCGATCTCGAATCTCTTTTTTTGTAGGATTACCAAGGTAGAACGCAAGGATGTACATCAACCCCATTATCTTGCAAGGCGGGCGCTAACAAGCTTTGTGCATCACATGCGATCTCGAATCTCTCTTTTTGTAATAGAGCTAGTGATCTATTTTGTAAGAGCATCCGCAATGTAATAATCAAAAGTGAATAATCAAAACTTGCCACGTCAGCTTTTGATTATTCATTTAGAGGGTTGCTAAAGTTAGCAATGTGAACTCTCACATTGTTCATTTTGTACCCATAATCAAAATCAATGGGTCCACTGCCAACCTTCCTTCCCTCCAAACTTTTACCCTTCATTTCATCCGGAAAAAAATTCCCGCCAGTCGGTCCCTCCAATTTTTTCCCGTCCCCTCCAATTCTTTCATGCCTACTGCCATTCTCACCTATTTATTCTTCTTTCTTCCTTCAATGGAAAATCACTATTCTCAATCAACTCAAACTATGGAATCAGAATAATATCAAAAAAAATAAAGAACTATGGAATCAGAATCACAAGGTCAAACCCAAATGGAAATTGAGAATCAGAGGAAAACGAATTATTCACAAGTTGAAGATGAAGCTCTAGTAAAAGCTTGGCTACATATTTCCGGAGATGCGGTGGTCGGAAGGGATCAAAAGTCTACCAAGTTATGGCTGCGGGTTCTAGAGAGTTTCCA
The DNA here is from genome assembly GCA_020567845.1 of Rhododendron henanense subsp. lingbaoense. NCBI lineage: Eukaryota > Viridiplantae > Streptophyta > Magnoliopsida > Ericales > Ericaceae > Rhododendron > Rhododendron henanense. The sequence goes on from CM036318.1 coordinate 44,572,543, forward strand.
TCAAATTCTGGGCAGAGTAACAGAGAGAAATGCTCAAGGCTTGCAAAATAGGTGGCAAGCTATTTCACATGATGTCTCCAAGTTTTGTGGGTATTACAACAGGATTGGACGATTGAATCCAAGCGGATGGAACGATCAAATGATAGTAAGTGAAAACCAATTATTTTCTTGTTGTACATTTTCAAGAAAAAAATTTAACAACTCCTTAAAGTTTGTAGTTCACTTTTCTGCCTTGGAACTGTTTGTTGAAATGCTTATATGAACTATTGTTGCAATATTTTTATGTACTCTACGATGCACAATGTTTATGCTAGTGATGATAGCATGCTTAAGCTATTCTGGATTGTTGCTCCATAAATGAATCAAATGGTTGTGTTTTTTTTTTATTGGCACAAATGATTGTGTGTTTTTTTGTAGCTTGATGAGGCTAAACAACAATATGGTGAAATTGAGGGACCATTACAAGCAAAACCAATGCAATTTTGTAAGTTCAAGTTTGAGCATTGCTGGAAGCTTTTAAAGGATAGTCCGAAGTGGAACGACCATGTTCTTGTGCGGAACACATCCAAGGGATGCAAAAAACCTTCAAACCCACAAAGCCAAGCCATTGATTTGGATGATCTGGGCACTCCATCTACTCCATCAACACCGTGTTCGATTCCCCTTGATGAGTTCAAGTCAATGGATCATGAACACAACCAAGTCCGACCTGCTGAAGGAAGACGAAAAGCCAAAGCGAAAAGAAAGAACGAATGGAGAGATGAGGAGTCAACTTTGTACTTGAAAAGCATCAATGAAACACTTGCACAAACTGCAATTATTGAGAAGGAGAAATTGGAGGCCAAGAAGAAATCTGAGGAGGAGAAATGGGAGGCCAAGAAGAGGAGAGCTGAACAAAAAACATTGCATGAAGAAATGAAAGTGATGAGGCAATCTATGGTGGGACTCACCCCCGAACAAGCAGCGTATTGGAAGCTCCAACAATCACTAATTGTTGAGCGCTACAAGGCAAATGGTTTCTTGACGGACCTCGAGACCTATGAAAAGAATTATGATTTCAACTTCTAGTTTGGGGGTGGATTTGAATATGTTATTTTGCTGCACAAGTGAAGATTAAAGTAGTAATGTTTGGATTAAGTTATTTTGTTATAGTCGATTTCATATTCTAGGATATTTTCTCAAGCAAGACTTTGATATTGCTTCAATTGATCAAATATATGCTTTCTTATCAGACTTGGATTAAGTAATTGTATTTTGGTTCTTTGGGTTTGATTCCTTATCAAAGTATAATCCTAGCTTTACTGATTGTGAAAAGAAACCTAGATACAATCTATTGTTGAATTGGGGACTTCTTGGGATTTTTTCAGAAAAACACCATAGCAGATACACCTTTGGATTTGATTCCTCTGCTGGTGGTTTTTCTCTTCTTCCACCATAGCACACATTAAACTTATACAAGGAGGCCTGCACCCAAAGACAAAATACACTAAACTAGCAGATACACTTGGTTGCAGATAAGCAAAATTCATCTCTATGTTTGAGCTCCAATCAATAAAGCGATCGAGACCAAGGATGAAAAAGCAAACCTCCAGCTAGCATACAAGTTCCCACGGTTTCTCATTTAATCCATCTATTGCTCACTTGTGCAAATCATGTAGAGTGAAAGAGGCATAAAAATTGGATATCTCATTCCAATTCAAAATTCAAACAGAAGTTGATTACAATGACCTTGAACGACCAAAAATATATTCCAAACAACACAAACAGTACTAGATGAAAAAGAGATGTTCAACTGGAATTAGAATAAAAAAGGTCCATAATCAATTCACAGCAACAATCAGAGATGTTCATCTCCGTGGTGGTTCCACAAATGCTCAATGAGATCCAATTTTAGTTGACTATGTGTAACCTCGCTTGTCATAGCCTTAATTCGGTTAATATGATTGCGTCGAAGTAGGTTAACGTCTCGATTAAAAGCCACAGGTTCATACGTCTCCCCTTCGGGGGGTGTCCATTCCTCAGGATCTTCCTCGTTCTCCACTATCATATTATGGAGTATAATGCACGTCTTCATAATAAGACCACATTCTTCTCGATGCCAAAGGCGTACCGATCCCTTCACGATAGCAAATCGTGCTTGCAAAACCCCAAATGCCCGCTCTACATCCTTTCTCACCGCCTCTTGTGCTTCAGCAAAAAGCTTCTGTTTTGCATTGATTGGATGACTGATTGTCTGAATTAGTGTTGCCCACTTCGGATATATGCCATCAGAGAGGTAGTAACCCATTGTGTATGGATGCCCATTTACAACAAAATTACATGTTGGAGCTTCACCTGACACAATACGGTCGAAAATATGAGAATTATTTAAAACATTGAGGTCATTATTTGTACCTGCCATCCCAAAGAAACAATGCCATATCCAAAGGTTGTGCGTCGCAACAGCCTCTAAGATGAGTGTGGGGGCTCCAATTTTTCCATTCACATGACTGCCGTGCCATCCAGTTGGGCAGTTTTTCCATTTCCAGTGCATGCAATCCAAACTTCCAACCATGCCTGGAAACCCTCTAGCGGCATTTTCTACAAGGATGTGTTGAATGTCCTCCTCGGTTGGAGTTCTCAAGTATTCACATCCGAAGATCTCAATGACAGCATTGCAAAATTTTTTTAGGCTTTTCATTACAGTGCTCTCTCCTATTTTGAGGTACTCGTCACATTGATCAGCTGCCATTCCATATGCCAACATCCTGAGTGCAGCTGTGACCTTTTGGAGAGAAGATAGACCCAACTTCTGAAAAGCATCTCGGCGTTGCTGGAAGTTCACCGGATCATGCTGTAAAACGGCGTCATGTATGCGCATAAAGAGCGATTTTTGCATCCGGAATCGTCGGCGAAACGTTTCATCACTATATACGCAATCGTCAGCAAAGTAATCCCTCATCAAAATTTGTCCAGCTCCAATCCTATCACGAGGTATGTATCGTCGTGATTTAATAGAACCATCCGGACAAGGTCTTTTTTTCAGTCTCTGCCTCTCATATATAATTGCTGCAATAGCAGCACCTCGGTATATTGATTTTACCCCACTGTCGTCATCGTCGTCGTCGGAGGAGGATGATGATGTAGAGGATGAATCAAAGTCATTGTCGGAAGACATTTAATCTAGGGCTTTGTCCTGCATCACAAGAGCATCTGCACATAAGTTAATGCGAATAAAAATAGTCCATGTAGGTTCTTTTCATTCACAAACACTTGATTAGTAGAGGAAATGTTTTCTAATCACTAAAATATACTCCAGTTCAATCCCATGGTTCTTGGTTTAGTATCATAGCAGAAACCATCACAAAATCGAGCAATCAGCTCAACAAGTACAGCACTTTCAAAATACCAAACTCAAGCAGAAATTTGAACCCAAAGAGTATTATAATCCCAAAGAGTATTATTATGTTGGTCTGTGTCAGTTGGGGCTCTGAAGATTCTAAATGGTGGCTGCAATAATCAACTTTTTATGTTAGCCTGGGCTCCATCAGAAATCCTTTTGTTTAGCAGTTGAACATCAGAATATGTTTTCTTTCAATTTTTGGACGATATCCCCCTAATCTGTGTCATGGAACTAACTTTGGTTCTATGGCGTTGGGGTTCTGTTTTGCTTTCGTTGATTATTTATCAACCTTTTGAGCTCTTTGGCATATGAGTGGCGTTAGGATAGGTGCCTACCTTGTTGGGATGTATCCCTAGCGTTGTGATGCCCTTTTTTGCTTGTTTTATTTTTGTACTCTTCTCTCCTCTTAATAAAATTTTCTTCTTCGCCGTTCAAAACAAAAAAAATTGTTGGTCTGTGTCAAGAGCAGGCGTTCATGCTCTGGTATGAGTGACATATTCAATAATAGAAGAGAGTTGGAGTATCAATATTTGGGGAGTCTTTTATCAAAAGTGTTCTATTTAATATCAATACTTGGCCGGGGGAATACCAACTGTTGTAAAACTACAGGTTTGAACCGATTTGGTTCTTCCAAGTGATTTCCAACTTGGATGCCCTAACTTTTCTGAATCAAGAAAATTTCAAACATAAATTTGCAGGAGGATCCGAAGGAAAATTTATGCTAAACTCGGATAATAATGACTGGATATTGTTAATCGAAACTAAAAAGTAATCTAATTATTACTTGGATATGAGAGAGATCTACCTGTTCTTGTCGGATGTGGGAGAGAGAAGAGAGATAACAGAGACGTTGAGAGAGAGAAATTCTAACAAGGGACGGCGGCCGGCAACCGAACCAGACGCCAGCAGAATGACGAGGAGACAGAGAAAGCGAGGGTGAGAATGAAGAGGAAAGAGGAGAACGATGAGGAAAGAGGAGAGAGAGAAGGCGCGTTGGGAAGGTTTCAGCCGGCCAATTAAAACACGCGTGGCTCACAACAGGAGTCTTCCGAGCCGTGTTAAGTTGTGGAGGGTGGGGACCACTGAATTTGGTTATTGGCAAAAACACTGCTACTTTTGATTATTCAAAGGCCCAAATTTGATTATTGGTTAAGAGGTTGTTAACTTTGATTATTACAATGTGACCACTTTTTTAAGCACACATTGTTAACTTTAGCAATCTTTTGTTTTTGATTATTACAATGCGGATGCTCTAATAGAGCTAGTGCTGCTCCGACCTAATCATTGTAACTTTATATTTTGGGTTGTTTATATTGTAAACTGTTATGCTTATACGAATTTCTTTCTGTTTCTCAAAAAAAAAAAAGCTAAATTTTTTATTTCATGTTTAGAAAAAATTATCTTCACAAATTTTAACTTTCTCGAGTTGAATGCTTGTCTCTGTCCCTAAATTAGTGTGAAATCCTAGGCAAATTTGCGTCCGTTGGGGATCAGACTTACTTCATTGACAGTGGCCGCGAAAAATGTGTAATTTGAAATTTTTTTTCCCGAATGACAAAAGTTGTTCATTGCCTTACAGTATGTTTGAGGCCTTCTACTTTCAAAAGCATCTACAACAACTATATTTGCCCCCAGCCCGTCTTCCCAACAAAAAAAAAAAAAAACATGAATCTTACCTTGAGTTGGGATGGATAGCACAATACAGCCCTCCTCCTCGCTGAAATTCTCTTTAACCATATCCTTCTTCCAAGTCCGAGTAAGAGGATCAATCAACAGCTGTACTTTCCGACCACCACCAAATAAAACCCATTCCACCCGCGGCCATAAAAGGCTAAGACCAAATCACGCTCCCAACTCCCAATTCTGAATTTCACTTTTCTCCCGCCGGCCTCCTGCTCTCTCTAATTTTATCCACACTAAAATATATGGATGGAAAAACACCATCTTTGTGCACATTTTAAAGATGATTGTGTTGGAACTTTGATGATAAGTTTTAGAAATTAAAAGATGTATTAATCTGGGAAACATGTCTTTTACTAACGAGTGTGACTTTTAGTTTTGTATATATATCGCTTTTGTCTAAAAGGTGTCACCTTTTAGGCTTAATTGCAAGAACACCCCCTAAACTATCACTTTTTGGCAACTTCACCCCCTTAAGTTTAAATTCGAGCAACTTCACCCCCCTAACTACCAAATTTGAGCAACTTCACCCCCTCCCCGATTTTCCGTCCAATTTTGTTAGGGATTTGGATGGAAAAGTACCAAAATGCCCTTTATACACCCATTATAGACTCTCTCTCTCTCTCACCCTCTCTTTCTCTCTCTCTCCCTCTCTCCTTCGAGGAGAGAGGGAGAGAGAGAGAGAGAGAGAGAGAGAGAGAGGGTGAGAGAGAGAGAGAGAGAGAGAGAGAGAGTCTATAATGGGTGTATAAAGGGCATTTTGGTATGTTAAATTACTTTTCTATCCAATTTTCCATCCAATCCCTAACAGAATTGGACGGAAAATCGGGGAGGGGGTGAAGTTGCTCGAATTTAAACTTAAGGGGGTGAAGTTGCCAAAAAGTGATAGTTTAGGGGGTGTTCTTGCAATTAAGCCCACCTTTTATTTTGAGCAAAGGACATGGCTCTTATGAACAGGTGTTTATAATCCTATGAAATAGGATGTCTCGGTAGGGATGGCAATTACCTCCGATCCGTCCCCGCCTCCGACCTCCCCGCCCCGATCCGATAGGCAAATGGGACGGGTATGGTATTTGCTTCTCCCGCCCCGTTTTGACCTGATCCGAATCCGATTATAGATATTTATATTTTTGTATGTATATGTCTAAATAAATTTCATTGTTTTGATATAATAAGGGCAATATACCAATTATTAAAACACTAATTTATGTCTTTGTTTTTTTTATTTCTATTTTTTTGAACTCTCATCAATCATCAATATCTTGTTTTTTTTTTCAAAACACTCTAAAAAAAATAAAACTAGTCAAATTATTATGGTGAATGGAGACCCGATTTTCCCCCGACCTCGACACCTCCCCGATTTCCCCCACTCCGACTCCGATCCGATATAGAACGGGGCGGGTTTGGGGGACACTAAATCCGACTCCGTTCCGCCCCATTGCCATCCCTCTCCCCTCATTGTTTTGAGTTCCAAAATTCCCTTTTTTTAATATTAATTTTTGAAAACAAAATACAAAGATTAAAAAGATCGGACCCTAAACAACATCAAACCGCAGAAGAGAAAACCCACTATGGAAAACAACAAGCTCCAAATTTGTGTATTTTAAACATAGAAAGTTGATTGTTTTTGTAAGAGGGCGCAATCCATTGCCCTCGTGGAGTTTTCGATGAGCTTGGTTCTAATATCAACGTAAGAGGTCTGACTCAACTCTGGCATGAAACTATTCTTCCTTCGCGCAAGATTTACCTTTGTGGTTTTCTTTCTTGTTTTTGTCGACTCCATAATACGATTCTTTGTTGGGAAAACGGTCTTCTTGATTGGGACAATGGCGTCGACGTCTCTCCTTCACCTTTTGAAAGCGTTACTGAGTTGCTTTTCTAAAGACAGTATTCACCTCGTCAGATGGTGTGTATGTTGTGCCTGGAGTGGATCAAACACAGAGAATTACGTGGTTCTCCAAAATCAGGTACTCCACTGAAAAATCGAAGCTATTTTTAGATAGGTAGAGCTTTACAAATGAGGCCTCTCACCTCACCACACTATGCTACATAGCTAATCTCACACGTCATCCCCTCAAGAGAGATACTAATACAAGGAGACAGAGGATCTCTTTATAAGCCAAAGCAAACCCTCTCTCTATTCATTCTCCATGCCAGACAAAGCAATAACTCCATGGCTGCTAAAGAAGGACTAAATGACCACTTGGAGAGTTGGAGGCCACTAAATGACTGTATATTTTTTTTAAATCATAAAAAAATTACAAAATGAAAGATATAAAAAAAGATAAAAATAACAGGAAAAAGTGAAAGTGAACTCTCATTTGGGACGGAGGAAGTAAATACTTATTCCTGCTTTACAAGACATGTCATTCTTCCACAATAGTGTTTTTAGCTTTTGATCGACACAACTGATAAATTGGAACCCACTTAAGATTAAAGCTATTGGATCCACTTAAACAGAATTTATGATCTTGGCAGAAAATCGTTAAAAGACAGAGATATCAGATATCTTGTTCTTGATGTATCTTTCTATTTCTCGTTTGTTTCATAATGCATGATTGTCAAGTTCCTCGGGAGGATACATCTACTAGTATAAGAATTCACCGATCCCAATAATAGAAAAAGGACTTGAATGGTCCTGTATCAAGAGCAGAATTCGCTAGTGTTGGGTGCAAAACAAATATGTTGGTGAGTTATAGAAAACATATATATTATAATCTTTCACTCAAACATATATATTACAATCTTTCACTCAAACTCTAACAGTTGGGTTCTCACGTTCCACTCTGTTTCTTTATTCCTCACTCACTCACTCTTATTTCTTACACACAGAGTACAAGCAACTCACATACTTATATATAGAAATAGATAGGGGAAGTGAGTCGGAGACTTCGGTAGCTTTCAATCCCTAACTCAATCAAGTAACTCCCTTCGGATAGACAATCTTCGCAGCAACTAATAGTTGAAACACTGATAGGTTCGTGATCATTGGCATTTATTTACGGGAATTGATTTTGACACTCCAATTTTAGTTACTGGCACTCTACTTTGTGTTTTGATCATGTGAGAAAACAAAACTGAAAGTGGAGAGTGTCATTGGCTAAAAGTGGAGTGCCAAAATCACATCCCTTTATTTAAAGGAAACTGCGGATGAATTGAGTAAGCACTATGCCAAAACTGATAATGGCCACAATGACACCTCTGAACGCCCATGGAGAAGCAAAGTACGTTCGTTTCCAGTGTGCCATCAAGTTCGGACACCAATGCTCACTATACGTTTTTGCAGCTTGGTAATTGTCATTGAAATAGGACTCCCCTGCTACAACTTCCTTGCACAGATTGTTGAACAGACTAGCGACGTCCGCATCTGGGCCCAAGTGGTTAAGTATAACTTTGGCTTTTTTAAGCACAACGACGTCCTTATCAGAGTCAATTAGCGTGTCCATGAACTTTGCGTAGGACGTGAAGTGAGGCCGAACCCCAGGGCAACACTGTTCCAAGGCAATGAGGTTTCTAAGCCATGTCTCCGTGGAGTCATCTACATTGAGAGTCGGGATTTTAAATTTGGCCCGGTGAAACCACCAGTGTATGTGTGGAGGTGGTTCGAACTTAATGTTAAAAAGATATTTGTTGTTCTCAGCGGGTGCAAAATTGACTCCCGCATAGTGTAGGTCTGATGCAGAAACTTCTAATCCACATAGCTTCTCGTGTTTATTTTCAACGGGATGATCATCTGGAAGGCAACAATCGTGTAGTAAATGGAGAATATGATGGTACTGATCAGCTTTCCCTGCCTGTGCACTTTCATTTGTAGAACAATGACCAACCGAAAGGACAGAGTTACCAGCCGAAAGGACACAGTCACCAACCGAAAGGACACAGTCAACAGGCAAACAACAAGAAGTTTTCTTGCTACCTCTATTTTCGTATTCTGGTCCCTTAATGTAGTACTCCCAGTAAGAACGGACATAGTCTTCGAGTGATAACTTGTTTGCCCCGCAGATCTTAGCCGCTGTAAGTTCAAACAAATGCTCAAGCACAAAGAAAGGAATCTGGTTCTCGAGGAGTATCAAGTCTTGTTTGACAATGGCGCCAGTCAAAATGTTATCGAAAATAGGATCTATTGGATCATGTCCCTGCAGAACAGTACTGGAGGCCTTAGACAAAAAGTTCGAGTGAAGCCTTTTCGAAAAAGATTATACACATTTAAAAAAAAAAAACAAAGTTATGATATGTTTGAAACATATGTAGTTCGATCCTAATTATGATTCTTTAAGATCATAGACAGAATTACGTATGAAGTAGAGAGAGAGAGAGAGAGAGGGACAAGGGCATCGGTAAGCATGGTGGAAGGAGAGATGAAGGGGGATGGATCCCTGTGATCAAGAACCATAGGGCTAAAGCTAGAAACGGAGATCGGAACAAGGAGATCTACACACTGTTTGTGGATAACATCCCAGAGGAAAAAGACCATCACTGGTTACAACGAACATTTAATAATTTCGGAGTGGTTAAGGATGCCTTTATTCCATGGAAGAGAAGTAAGTGTACTGGCAATAAGTTTGGATTTGTCAGGTTTGGTTGTCCTATTTCGGCGGGTATGGCAGTTTCTAGACTAAATGGGGTATGGGTGGAGAACAAGAAACTGTTTGTCAAAGAAGCGAGCTTTGGACAAGATGAAACCAAGAAGGCTCCAAGGGTCCAGGAAAGGAGAGAACAGGCGCACCAAAGAGCGGAGAGACATAGCCAACAGACTGATAACGGGACGAACAACCTCGTCGGACAATCCGGCCATCTGCAGAGTAGAATGGCTCTTGGCAAATCATATGCCCAAGTGGTGAATGGTGAGTCATCCAAACAATCCAATCCTAAAGCCACACTTCGGATCAATCCTAGTGGGAATGGTTGGCTGCACCGGAGTGCGGTAGCGGTGCTGCGTAGAGTTGTCTCTATGATGACTCTGACGGAAAGTTTTGGATTGGAAATGGATATGGCTGCTCAGTTTAGAGTATTGGGAGGGAGGTCTGTTCTAGTTACCTTCGAAAGCCAAGAGATAAGGGACTCTCTGATTAAAGGACCATGGATGGAGAGATGGTTTGAGGCGGTGAAACCGTGGAGCGGGGAACAAGCGAGCTACGAAAGGTTTGCTTGGCTAGGTTGTCAAGGGATGCCGCTCCATGCTTGGGATTATACAACTTTCAAACGGATTGGTGAACTATGGGGTCACTTTATCTCGGTGGATGAAGGAACACTGAGAGACTCATTCTTTGCTCAAGGAAAAATCTTGATTGCAACGGAGGAAATACAAAAGATAGAACAATGGGTTCATCTCGTGGTACAAGGAGTGAAATATGATGTTTTGGTGAAAGAAATCTCATCTTTTGTCAATCCGGATGAATATGTAATCCCTAGTTCTGGGGGTAAGGAGGATCATAACCCAGTAGCAAAAGTGCAAACGAACGTTGGCCATGGCGGTGATGCAATAGGGGTAGAGGAGGAAGATGATGACGTGGAAGTACTTGCTTCACCTCCAGCCAATGGGAAAGATGTGGTTGGTGAGAGTGCAGGAGGCTCTGACCCTGCTGGAGCACATGGGAAAGAGAAAAAAGATGGTAGGGTCGGAGGCTCTAAGTGTACGAACCCAGAAGTGCATTTAATGCTTGACAAAGGGGTTTTACAGGGGATATCAGAGGATTTTGAATCCTTGGTTGAGGATTCCGTGGATTAGCACAGTGGTGCAATTTCAAAAGTGGGCTTGTTGGCCCACCCAGGGTCTCCATTTAAAGCCCATGTAAGACCACTAGTTTTGTCCAAGGATTTTGATGGGCCGGTGGTAAGAGTGGATCAGGGGTTGGGCTATTTACAAGGGAGGCCTATTTCTGGAGAAGGGATTAGACCAACTCCCTCCCGAGCGGTGAGGTCTTCATTATCAGAGTCCCCAAAGGAAAGTTCCACGAACCAGTTAGGGGTGCGACTCTCTCAAATCCCGTCGATCAATCTCATGGTCGATCTCAACAATACTGAATGCCGGAAACGAAGAAGGCGACAAATATCCAATCTACTCCGTATCCGTGAGGAGTTGGACCAGGAGCCGTGCTCGGAGGACATCTCTCAATCATCTTCAGAGGATCTAAGCCAAGTCAATCCCATGATTATCAACGAGGTCAGAGCTACCATGGAAGTCGGAGGTGAGTTAGGTGTTAATTTTTTACCTGATGATGATGAGACTTTAAGGAGAATGATTCAATTGGAAATCCAGGAATACTCTCTCATGAAAGAGAGAGAAGGGGGGAATTAGGTTGTCTAACTAACTGTGGGGTTTTTTTAAAGGGTTTTCAAGGTTCAATGCGAATTACAACTTGGAATATCAGAGGGTTGGGGAGCTCTCTCAAAAAACGTTTTTTGTCCAAACTTATCAAAAAGGGAAAACCAGACATGGTGTTTATTCAGGAGACCAAACTGGAATCACTAGAGCGGTTTACGGTTCAGAAAATTTGGGGCGGTACCAATATGGAATTTATTTGTTCTGATTCTGTGGGTGCTTCTGGGGGGTTACTCACCATATGGAATAAGGATTTCTTCACTGTTACTAATATTAGGGTCCACCGTTCCTTCATATTATTGAATGGTTTACTGTATAATGAATTTCCATGTACGGTGGTAAATGTTTACGCTCCTAATGAACCACCTACCAGAAGAGTGCTCTGGGAGGAATTGGCGGAAATAAAGGCAGATTCCAATGTTCCGTGGTGCGTGGGTGGAGATTTCAATGAAATAAAAGCAACGAGTGAAAGGGTGGGGTGTGTCAGACTTGAAAGGGGCATGAAGGAGTTTATAGAATTTTGCAACATCATGGAGCTGGTTGATCTCCCAATGCTTGGTAGGAAGTATACTTGGACCAATTATCAAGATCATGCTATCCATAGCCGATTGGACAGATTCTTGCTATCTCACCAATGGCTTGAAAAGTATAATATTCTACAGTGGGGCCTTCCGCGACCAATCTCCGACCATTGTCCAGTAACAATTATGGATGATAGTAGGGATTGGGGCCCTAAACCCTTTAAGTTTATGGATATTTGGCTCTCTAACCCGAAGTGTATGATCTTAGCCAAGGAAACATGGGAAGGGGTTCAGGTGTCGGGATGGGCAGGTTTTAATATTGTCCAAAAGCTGAGAGCCGTCAAAGATAGATTGAAGATTTGGAACAAAGAGGAGTTTGGGGATGTTAGTCTTGCATTGCAGGACAATGAAGCTAAACTTCACCAGTTAGATGTCCTGGCTGAGGATAGGCCGCTTGATTTTGGAGAAAAGGCACTAAGATGCAAGACCAAAACAGAGTATTGGAGGCTCTATAAGCTCACGGAATCATTATGGAGACAGAAATCTCGGGTTAAATGGCTGAAATTGGGGGACAAGAACACCAGATTCTTTCAGATCACAGCGAATAACAGATTTAAAAGAAATATGGTGGGTTCAATCAAAGTTAATGGGAGAGCAATGGAGGACCCTAAGGAAATCAAGGAAGCGGCAGTGGAGTATTTTCGCAACAGTTTCACCGAGGAAAAAAAGGTCAGACCAACTCTGGGGGGATTTTTCCAGAGACACTTGCCAGAGGATGCCACGTTACAACTTGAAAGACTGTTCGAAGAGGGAGAAATTAGGGCTGCTCTGAAAGGGTGTAGTAGTCTAAAAGCTCCGGGTCCAGATGGATTTAATTTTGCATTCATCAAGAAAGGGTGGGAATTTATGAAGGATTTAGTGTTCCTATTCTTTTCAGAATTTCACTCAAATGGAAAGCTCACGAAAGGTATTAACTCTACTTTTGTTGCTTTGATTCCTAAGATTGATTGCCCTATTACTTTTAGAGACTTTAGGCCTATTAGCATGGTAGGGTGTATCTACAAAATTCTCTCTAAAGTCCTTGCTAATAGGCTTAAGCAATATCTCCCTACTATTATTGGTGAGTCTCAAGCGGCTTTTGTGGGGGGTAAACAAATTCTTGATGGGGTTCTTATTGCTAATGAAGCCATTCACAGTTGGAAACATTCACCTCAAGGGGGGCTAATTCTTAAATTGGATTTTGAGAAAGCTTACGACTGTGTAAACTGGGATTTTTTGTTGGATATGCTAAAGAAGGTGGGATTTGGGGAGAGGTGGTGTGGGTGGATAAAGGAATGCTGCTCTTCAGTTTATATGTCTGTCTTGATCAATGGGTCAGCCACACAAGAGTTCCGAACGCAGAAAGGGTTGAGACAAGGGGATCCCTTATCTCCATTTTTATTCAATGTCGTAGTTGAAGCTCTAAATATTATGCTGGAAAGAGCCCGTGCGAAAAACATTATTAAAGGTGTTAAGTTGGGGAATAATGGACTGACTATCTCTCATCTTCAATTCGCGGATGATACTATTTTGTTCTGTAATAATGACTTGGAGGAGATGGGGAATATTAAGAGGATACTTAGATGTTTTCAATTAATGTCTGGCTTAAAGATTAACTATTCAAAGAGCTCCCTATGTGGTGTTAAGGTCCAACAGGAGGAGATTACAGCCCTTGCTCAGGTGATGGGTTGTAGAGTGGAATCTTTGCCCATAAAATACCTTGGGCTACCCTTTGGAGCTAATCCAAGGAAGATTAAAACATGGGAGCCCATCATCGAGAAGACCCAGAAGAGGTTAAGTATTTGGCGATCGAGAACCATCTCCACCGGGGGCAGGTTAACTCTTGTTAATTCCAATTCTAGCACGCTGCCTATTTACTACATGTCTATATTCAAAATGCCAAAGGCAGTAGCTAGGACCCTTGAGAAATTACAAAGACAATTTTTTTGGGGAGATACACCGGAAAAGAAGAAGATGCATCTGGTCAGTTGGGAGGGAATTACCAAGAAGAAAGAAAACGGGGGTTTAGGGGTTAAGAGATTGGTGCAACAGAATCTGGCTTTACTTGCTAAGTGGTGGTGGCGGTTCGGCAACGAGAAGGACTCATTATGGGCAAAGGTTATCAGAGGGAAATATAATCTAGCCCATAGGAGTTGGTTCCCGTACATACAAGGCAACGGCTCAATTTCTAATGTTTGGAGGGACATTTGTTCAGTGGGAAATAATGACTCGGACCTTGGTTTTTCTATCCGGGAGGGATTTAAAGTGCAAGTAAACTCCGGTCGTGAAACATTGTTCTGGGATCATGTATGGTTGGGTAACGCAACTATTAAAGAGGACTTCCCACGATTGTACTTACGTTCTACTCAAAAAGATGTGGTTCTTAGTGATGTCTGTATCGGAGGGGCCAGTAGTAACTGGGACTTGCAATTTAGGGGGAGGTTACGTGTGCGGGAGAGTCAACATCTGGAGGAGTTGAAGCAAAGACTGCAAGGCGTGACCTTAGACCCATTAAAACCTGATATGCTTCTATGGGTATGGACAGCAGACAAAAAGTTCTCCGCCAAATCAGTATATAGACAATGGGAAACTCAATCTCAAACAAGCAATTGTGCCCTGGGTTCTCTGTGGAAGAATTTGAGCCCCCCAAAGGTAGAAATCTTTTCTTGGATGGCCATTCAAGGAAGAATAGCAACAAGGTCAGTGCTTTTTAATAGGAATTTGATCTCTGAAATCCAATTGGCTTTGTGTCCCCTCTGTTCCGAAAACGTTGAAACTCCCCAGCATCTGCTCTTACATTGCCGTGTATCATGGGAAGTTTGGTCCAGTATTCTGGACTGGTGGAAAATACAATGGGTCTGCCCATTCTCTCTAGTAGAGCTTGCATCGTGGTGGTTCGAGAACGGGTTTCGAAACTTGGAGAAATGTATTTGGGAGGTCTGTTTTTTTGCAACTCTTTGGTCTATCTGGATAATGAGGAATGGGGTCATCTTCAACAATGGTTCAATGCAGGCATGGGAGGTTGTGGATCTTATCAAAACTAGAGTGGCCATGTGGATGAAGGCCAAATTTGACATTAAGGTTTACACAGTGGAGGACTTCAAAGGATATCTGGATGGGATTCGGAAAGTGAAGGTGTAGTGTAATTTTAGGCGTCTTATCTATCCAACCTTGGTTGGATAGTATTTTGTACTTTTCTCCTAATTTTCTCTCCCTCGATGTACCCATTTCGAGATTTATAAAATGTTTCGTTTGCCGAGCAAAAAAAAAGTATGCAAATAATATGATATTTATTTATTGTTTTGACCAAGGAGAACATCGACAGAAATTTTACATTTTTTCCAATTTGAAGTCGACTCTCTTACATCTATTTCTCTCTCTAGAGTTTCACTCCCTCTCACTGCCTCAAACCAGATCTAGGGTTTTTGTTCGGGGACCCCCCTTTCTTTTTATTTCTTCCCCGTCCAGAAAAACAATTCATTCATTTCTTTATTTTCCCTTCGTCCTCATATTTAAATTCAAGTACATGCAAAAACTAATTATAATCTAAAAAGTAAGGGTAAATTCACTGACTTCCCCTTAGATTCTAACAAATGTAGGAATGTCACACGACGTTTTGGTAATTGCACTGACCTCCCTTACTTCACAAATTATTATCTAGATTTCCTCATTCCATTAACCAGACACTGATACCATTAGATTTTGCTACTAAGTGATCAAAATACCCTTGAATAATAGGTGCACTAAACAACTAAGTCTTCTTGTTCTATTTTCATCTAATTAAAGATTTTAATGCTAAATTAAAATTAACTACTTATATTTCATTGAAATTGGTAATCATTGATATATCTAATATTTTAAAAATCATTTTTCTTCATAAATCTAATATTTTTTGCTTCGTATATGTAGTTTTTCCGCATTTATATCCTCCTAACTCATCGTATCTCAAAACAGGAAAAGAAAATATTTGTCTTGGTTTCTACTTATTTTTTATGAAAGAAGTCGATGTAACTTATCAATAAACTCTTTTGTTATTATTTTTTATTTATAGTTTGCGACTTAATGTGCAACCAATAGACTTACATATTGTGCTCAAACTTGTATAATTATTTATTTAAATTTTTTGACCAAATAAAGTCAATATGAAACATTCTATAATCTTTCTCTACCTTTTTGATCCTTAATTAGAACATCCGTAATTGAATATCCAAAAGTGGATAGTCAAAACTCGCCACATAACTCTGTTCGTTTTGGATTTTGAGGGAGATTTTTAAGAGTAATAAATGAAGAAAGATAGATAGAGAAAATTTATTGAAAATTGTGCGCAGGGATTTTGATTATCAAAAACAAACAAGGCCAAATTATTTATTTAAGAGACTGTTAAGGTTAACAATGCATGATCAAAATTGAATAGCCAAAACTTGCCACATTATCTTTTCAAACGGTAAAAATAAAAAAATTGTGAACATAGAAAATAATTTTTTTAAAATAGTTTTCACACTAATAAAAATAGGTTATTAAAAAATAAAAAATAGATTTTTCAGAACTTTTGTTTAAAAGAACAATTTTTGGAAAAAATAAGTTTTAAAATCCAACTATTTTTCGAAAAAAATTTGTTTTTTAAAAACATTTTTCTTACAAAATGAACAGTTTTTGAAAAAAATACAATTTAAAAAAAATTGAAAAAATATTTTTGGCAAAAAATTAAAAATATGTTCTTGCAAAAAATAAAAACTATTTTTTAAATATTTATCTTAGAAACATTGTTGAGAGAGAGAGAGAGAGAAGATTTTTGTGTAATAATAGGTGTACTTGATTGAAAAAATATGAAGACCACTAAATTTGGTTATTGGTAAAAAATTATTAGTTTTTGTTATCTAAAGGTGATTCGGCTCTTTTCGCGCAAAGGGTGAATGCGGGTGTACATGCCAGGACTTGTCGAGTCCAACATTAAGTGTTTTGATCTTAAAGGTGACATCACAAGAGGTACTTTGTTTGCCACAATGGAATCGATTTAGTAATTTTCTAACCGTGTAGGAAAGAAAAAACAACGTAAAAGAAAAGAACAAACTTTATGGATTGGATTGACTGAAAAGTTAAGAGATAAGCAAACTTGCAGTTTGTAATTTTTTTTTTTGCTCTGCAAACGAAAATTTTATTAACTCGAAGAGGGTACAACGAGAAAAGAAAAACGCAAGAAAAGAAAGACAAAACCATCCAACAAAGAGTTGGACATTACAACACCAAAGACACTTCTAAATCCTTAGCTTTCGAATTCCATCCAAGAAGCCAATGAACTCCTCCACCGAATATAATCTAATATCAAACTTGGACTTCATCCGTTTATAAGAGCCAGACTTTGCTGATATATATCGGATGTCCCACCTTCACCTCTTTTTGAAAAGTGTCCCACCTCTAGCCTCACGCATGCATTTCAAGAACATGGGTAGTTTTTGAAGGTTATTGGCGGTGGCTATGGTTTACCAACTTTTTGGTTTTGATTATTTTAGTACGGAAGCTCTTTGGTTTCCCTACTAGTGTATTAGTTGTGAAATAGAAGTAGTAATTTCATCACTAATGCACTTGTAGAAGGGAAAAAAACCAAAAAAATCTCTGCAAGCTATCATTGTTTAACATTGTCCCCCTTTAATATATTGGAAAAAATGTCGTTCAATTGTTTTCAAAATTCATGTAACTAATAGTACCTCTTTCAAAAAAATACTCCTACAACAAAAAATTGAGTCAGCCTAGAGTACGATTTGACTCATAGCCGAGCCCGTAACCTTAATTGCGTACCGTTTTTGCTGCTTCTACTTTTCTTTGGTAGGACAACCAGAGAAGTCTGAGGATGAAGCAGCCGTCGACCAACATCATTTCCAACATCTTGTCGTCATCTACCGGCTTGTCGTCGTCTACCGGCGTGCCTTCTGGTGCGTTGTCTTCATGTACCATCGTAGACGACGTGCCTTCTGGTGCGTTGTATTCATGTACCATCTCAACTTCTTCTGCGTCGTCTTTCTGGGCTTTGTATACCAGCGTGACTTCTTCTGAGTCGTATTTCCTGGCCTTATGTGCCACCTTGACTTCTTCTGCGTTGTATTTCTGGCCTTTGTATACAAGCGTGACTTCTTCTGCGTTGTATTTCTGGCCTTTGCATTCCAGCGTGATGTCTTCTGCGTCGTTTTTCCTGGCGCTGCCGACCTCTGCGTAGTATTTCTTGGCCTTGGATATGCAGACCATCAATTTTTTCAAACATTCTCCCAGCACCACCTCGTAATTTTTCTCATCACCATCTATAATTTTGGAAGCTTCCAAAATTAGGGCATTGGTGTAACGCCATTTGATGTGTTGCATAGGTGTTTGGAGGTGTTTGTCTTTCCGGTGAAGAGGGCCGATAGCAATGAGGCGAGGGGTGTAGGCGCTTCTGTTGTGCTTACGAAGATCTTCGGGCACCTTGAAAATGCGAGCGGAAGGGAACAAGTCATCGTATTTGGCACTACGTGCAGATATTTTTTTGGAAATGGTTTTCCTGTGAGAATCCTCATCGTGATTCCCCGCTTGATTAGTACTCATTTCAGGTGATCAGTGGAAATATTGTTTTTGATCAGGGGAATCAAGAAAGCAACAACGTTCTTGTTTTGGCCCAACTTTTGGGGAGTGTGTTTTTTGGGTGAAAATGGCTTAGGATTGTTCTGGGCTTGAGCATGCAAAGACCCCCTGCAGGCATTACCTATTTATAGAGGGCTCGTCTATTTTCATTGGTGTACCATATAGGGGTATAGAGGGCTCGTCTATTTTTTTAAGAACCGTAAAAGAAGTATTTTTTTTCATTGGAGAAACAAATATTATCTTAAATACTTTATTTATGGTTCTTACAAAAAATAAGCTCAATCCGATATCGGTAATGACGTTGAAATTAACCTGAAATCTGGGACAAAGTTAAACGTTTCGTAGATGCCTTCAACGATGCAGAATTGAGCTTATTTTTTGTGGGAACTGTAAATCAAATATTTTGAATAAAATAAGCAGCTCTGATCATTTTTTTGAGACCCAAAAGAGATATGTGCAAACTGGTACAAATTTCATCTCTGTACCAATAGCACCTCTGCAATATTAAAGAACTGTGCTACTTGCTGTACAGATAGCACGTGCAGTGCATTTTTTGGGGCCGTCTCGGGTCCAACAAAAATAATCGGAGCCACTCATTTTGTTCAAAATATTTTGTTTTAGGTCTCCGTAAAAAATCAACTCCAACCGATATCGTTAAGGGCATTTATGAAACGTCCAATTTTGCAAGCTTAAATTCTGAAGCAAAATTTAGGGTTTCCCATACAGAGACAGATCACGTATCCGATCTCCGCCTCCTCCCAAGTCCCAACTTCCAATAGCTTCTTCCAAGCCTTTGCCGACGGCACGCCGCCTTCTTTTGTCGCCGTCTCCCCGCTGATCTGCCTCCTCTCAAGCCTTCTTTCACAGTCTCTCCGTTGCCTTCGCCACGATCTACGCCTCTTCGTCTCCGGCAACTGTTTGCGTTCATTTTCTTTACGATCTCTTCATTTGAAGTGGCTACTGTTATTGTTTTTTTAGATTCGAACAAAGTAGAGATTGGATAGTATTGTTCCAATCAGTAAATGTGAATTAAGTCTCAGATTTCATAGATTTGTGGCGTGCAACAAAAAACCAAGAAATGCAACAAAAAACCAAGAAAACACCATTATTGATTTTGTTTGGTTGTGATTTTTTTGTGGAGCTTGCGATTGTTTGTTGCTCAAATTTGATCTGCTGACAATTGTCGAACTCGAGCCTGAGTTAGGCTCGATTCGGCTCGTTAAAGTTTAACAAGCCTCACCGAACCGAGCCCGAGCTTCGGAAATTTTGGACGAGCCAAATTTGAGCCCGAAAGTCAAAGCTCGAATCGAGCCTAAACCGAACTCGAGCCTGACCTTTGTTCTGCCGAACTGAGCCCGAGCCTGATAGCGTTCGGCTCGATTCGGCTCGTTTACACCCCTAAACCACGTGAATCACTCCACAATATACCAAATGGCCCGAAGGAGTATGTTAGTTGGGGGCCTTGGGGCACATCTTACTTCTGGGGTAAAGAAAAATATCGCACTCTTCGGAGGGCCTTTACGCCTAACCTAAAGTCAAGGATAGTGAATATATTTCATCCACTAGCTTCGATTAGTATGTTATTGTTTGTTTCAAGTGAACTTTAAAATAAATTCCGTGTTTAATGCCTTGCAACCGAATTGATAAGTGAGGAAGAAAAAAAAGGGAGACCAAAAAAAAAAAAAAAAAACCAAGAATGAAGTTTAGGAGAAAACAAAGGTGTAAAGTTTACTAATCTGGAAAGAAGTTTAATAACTACGTACCTAACGAAAACTTATGACCTTAACTATTTTAGAAGCGTACTATGTTTCGAAAATTAAAGGCCAAAGATTTGGCTTGGTGATCAACACCTGAAATTTAAGGATTTGCTATCACTTAATTAAGGTCTCGGATTTGAAAACTCTCTGACACTATCAATTCTAGTGAGCTAGTCCCCTGCTACTCGTTATGGGATTGGACCCCCCGAAATCAATTGAGGTGCACGTAAGTGACCCGATCAAACACTCTAAGATACCCAAAACAATGTGGAAATTTGAGTGGGAGCCCGGGCACGTGCTCCCATGGAACCCTTAATGGGTTCGCCCCTGTGTTCGAGTCGTGTTAAGGTAGAAGTACCTAGCAAATTCCTCATGTGAATTCCATCTTTTCCTCCTTTTGCCCTATGTAATCTGGATATCTTTCTTAATGAAAAATGTGACATCGTTTCTTGTTTAGTTGTGAACGTAGGAGTGCAATCGGTTGTAGAAAATAGCGTACAACATTGTGCGGCAGATTTTCAGTGCCAATGCCCTCCCTCAGCATGTGAATGCCCATTAAGCTACTCAAGAACAATTTAGGACCCATTATCCGCCAACGATTGATGGAATTGCTGGAGAAAACGCGCACCGTTGAATCTGCAATCGAAATGGCTGATCAGACCATCGATATGATGAAGCTACTCAAAGTGGAGCTCAGCAGCTGCGATATGCCTTCGACAAATTAGGAAATGAGATGCATAATGTGTACTAAAACAGAGTGGCTGCTATGTTAACATGTTATTGTATCAGTTCCTTTGTATTACTCCAGTGAGATATAGTCAGTTTTAACTGACCGATAAAAACTATGTTAGGTGCGAATTTGGATCAATTAAAAAGGTACTACTAGTTAGAGTAGTACTTAACCCTTTCATAGTATTTGAGTTCTACCGTTTAACTCCTTCACTCACGAATTAATCACTTAAAATTTTGGAAGTATAATCACGCTTTTCCATCAGGATTTCGTTAGAAAATTGCGAAGTCATACAAAGATTACAGATAATCATGCCAAATCATTCCTCTTAGGATTATAATATAGATTCCTTTTTCCGTTTTTTGTTTGATTTGTTCCTTTTTTTAATCTAATTCTAATCTACTTTATCCTAGGGGATTTGGAGAATGGGATGAGTGCTTATGGAAATCGAACCATGCCTATGTGCACGAGAGTATAAAAGAGGCACCAACTGCAATCCACTCCACTTGCGGTACTCGACAAAGCTTGCTTTCCTATTTTTTTCCTCTCTTCGCCTTACGAGAACTTCACTGGAATTCCCTTCCTAATGTTTTGCCTAGCTCTTGGATATTTCATTAGGTTTCCCTTGATGTACCATTTGTTGAGTTCTTTTTAAATCTAACAGAATCTTTGTTGTTGATAAAATAAACAATACACAAACTTGTTGAGGAAGAACAGTGGTAATATGGAAGAAAAACAGACAAAAAGTAGTATTTTTATGCATTCCTACATTTAGTTCTATTTAGGAACGAGCTAGCTTGAAAAACTTTATTTGTTTGTATTTGGCCCATGGGTGATAATTGAGCATGGTAATTAAGTTACAAATGGTCCCCTTAATTCAATTTCGATGCCTCCTAATGACAAAGGCAATTAATGTGATGGTTAGACCTTTCAGGGAAAAAATGTGGTTAGAAAAAAGGGTAAAATCGTAAGATTGAAGGGGACCTTTCAATGCCTTCAAAGTTCATTGAAATTTGAACAACTGCTTTTTTTTTTTTGAACAACAAAGATGAAAAATATATTAAGACAGAGGAGAACAAAATACAAGAGATAATGCCAAAATGAGTACTTTTTTTTTTTGAACAACTACTTACTATCATAAAGTCAGGGTGTGTTCCACATTATTTTCCTAAAAAATAAGTACTTATTCCCGCATTCCAAAGGTCACTCTCTCACAATATATCACATTTATTTAAAAAAATAAGTACTTATTTCTAAAACCAGAACGGGGCCTCAACCAATTGAAGCTAATGCATGCCATGGAAATGAGGTCTCGATGACATATTGACATTGAACCCCTGATTTTCTATGGAAATGCTTCATTGCCTTATCCTGAGGAATCAGCCAGCTCGAAAAGCATCGTTTGTCTTTTGTAAGATATGTCAATCCCTTTCTTTCTTACAGCGTAGTATTTTTCTTGGAAAGGTCTATCGATCCATGTGAATCTCACTCCACATTATACCAAAGGGGTAGGCATCCAAATTGAAGGTGACTGGTCATTGGTACCTGACATGGTTAATAATTGCCAATATGACACTTAAGTAAAAGTCCTCAAGCTTGTGCTTTCAATTGTTTGGTAGTCTGTCCATTCGTGAAATTTTCTCCAACTTTAATGAGGCATTCATCAGTGAAAGTATTGTTTTTGGTGAGATGTTACAGCGAGATATTATCCATCACTTGGTGGGCGATTGTCACCAAGACCCTTGTATGATTTTATCTATTTTTCCTAACGTCTATTTTTTTTTTTTTGCCCCTTTTGAAAGGTTTAACCATGTGAATCACTCCACAATATGTCAAAGCGGTAGGCATCGAAATTGAAGGTGACTATTTGTACCTTATACTACGGTCAACAATTATTAATTACCCAGACAATGACATTAACTAAGTCCTTGGACTTTAACACTATTCCGTTCAATGTCACTTTTCTGAAATATTTTTATTGCGCACTCTTGGCCATGCGATCTCGAATCTCTCTTTTTGCATTACCAAGGTAGAGTGCAAGGATGTACATCAAGCCCATTATCTTACTATAGGCAAACGCTAACAAGCTTCGTGCACCACACATGCACAACAGTTACAGTAATTAACATGTTTTGTAATAGAGCTATAGTGATCTATTTTATAATAGAGCTAGTGCTGCTCTGACCTAATCATTGTAGCATGGGTTGTTTATCTTGTAAACTGTTATGCTTAAATGAATTTCTTTCTGTTTCTCAAAAATAAATAAGCTAAATTTTTTATTTCATGTTTAGAAAAAATTCTCTTCACAAATTTGAACTTTATCGAGTTCAATGCTTGTCTCTGTCCTTGAAATAGTGTGAAATCCTAGGCAAATTTGCATCCGTTGGGATCAGACTTAATTCATTGACAGTGCAATTTGAACTTTCTCTAGTCCAATGCTTGTCTCTATCCTTGAATTAGTGTGAAATCCTAGGCAAATTTGCATCCGTTGGGATCAGACTTAATTCATTGACAGTGCCCTCGAAAAATGTGTGATTTGGAATTTTTTTTCTCGAAAACGAATGACAAAAAGTTGTTCATTGCCTTCCAATATGTTTGAGGCCTTCCACTTTCAAAAGCATCTACAACAACTTTTTTTTTTCTCATTTTTATCCCCTGTTTTCAAACAAATTGAAGGTGATCCATTATGACTTATTGGGCTCCGAAAAGCTGTAGTTTCACTTATTTTCCACCAGTTCAAACAAATTGCACTGCAACTGTTGATACTAAGTCCGAAATTCAAGAATAATATATACAGCAAGGTTTTGATTCAATTGCGATCTAAGAAAAATTGTTGATCATAGCATAGCAACAAACAAATCGACCTATTTAATTACTAAATACGATCATCTATTTATAAATATTCATTCAATTTCGAGCATCCGTGTTAATTTTAAAAATCAAAATAACATTGCACAAATTAGAAGGTTGGTAAAAAGTAATTATTTTCCCAACGAAATCTTTCTTGGGCTGGAGTTGAATTGTTAAACGGTATTGGGCAAGCAGACTTACACAATTCTAATTTTTTTTAAAAATATGTTTTAGTACCAAAATAGCTATCTTAGAAATTACAATGGGTAGAACAATCGTTTGGGGACATCCGCTCCTCAGATCTCTCCTTGGACTTTGGTCTCAAACTATAAGTGAATTGGAATTTTTTTCCCAAAGAGAAAAATAAAAAACAACTCAAAGTTCTTCTTGCCAAGATCATAATGCCGGCCATCTGTTAGATGCCTTGTCATTTCGGAAGCATTTAGACAACTTCGTACATTTTGTCATGATAACAATTCTTTTTATTTTTTTGGTACTTTGTCAAGTATAAAATTATGGACCATGGTAAGGTGCAAATGGTCCCCTCAAAATTTGATGCCTGGTTATCCCTGGGGCCTGTTGGGGAGTGATTCACGTGCATGGATAATACAAGACTTTAAGGCATGTACTGATCTCTAGGAGGTTAGACATCCTTTTAGAGATAAAAAATGTGGTTGGAAAAGTTGTTCCTAGGTGGTTCCTATAAATAAATGAAGGCAATGAATGCGATAGCATCACACAACGGTTTCGCTGAAATATATGTACCCTAAACGTCATGCATGTTCAGAAGCTAACGGGATGTCAACACCCATTGAGGTCATCCATTCCTCGTCTCCATGACGTCATGACATTACCATGTAAGAGCATCTCTAGTAGTTTGGTTAAAAATTGTGTGTCGTATAACATAAAGTGTATAAAGTGGGTCTTATTTATTGTTTGTTAAGTGTGTATAAATTTAAAGAATAAATGTGTACATTAGCGTAAGATAAAGTGTGTGTATATGTATACGAACACGTAATATATATGAGACTAGCTAGCACCCTTCTTTTTCTCTTATCCTCTCTCCTCACATCTTTTCAGTCAAAAGTTTCTGCACAAATCAGTGCTCCCAATCTCTCCTTCTCTCTTTCTCTCTCCTCCTCACTCCCTCCTTTCTGTTGCTAATACAGAACTACAGTTAGTGTAACAGCTAATGTTGGCTAATGCCAACTCAACTTTTAACAACACCATTAAAGTGCAAAAAAGTGAAAAATACTCACTACTAACTGACCCAAGTCAGCAAGTTTTGAGCAAACTAACCCTTAATGTTGTTCACTAGAGATGCCCTAAGAAACCAACCTCGAGATCCCTCACAAATGACGGGTTAAAACAATCACATCCATTTTTTATTTAGTTTTTTTAGTAATTTTCATGGACTAGAATGACATTTGTCTCTAACTATTATCTTTGTTTAATCGAGGGTGGTCTCGAAATTTGTGGTATGAAGTTTTTTCCTAAAGACAATTAGCTAGCCAAATATTGGTCATTGGTAAATAATTATTAACAGATGGCAAAACACCAAAAATAAAGTATAGCGCTTTTTCGAAGACTATTTATCAAGGAATTGAGCTTAATGAACTAATTAAATTTAGAAAAAATATTTCTTATAATGTTTCTCTTCACCCTTTACAAATTATGTACAACTGGAGCTGTAGCTCTTTTTGGTTGAATGAAATTGGAAATTGAGGCCCTATCATTTATAGAGGAGGATTCTAGGGTACCAGTTTTATGATATCAAAACACGAGGGACCTGATGTGTAATAACGGAGAAGGTTACCGTTATTTTCACTTTTCACGACCTGAAAAACTTTAGCCGGTTCACAACTCCCAAGAGTCATCTATGCCTCATTCTCATGAGTAATGACTTCACGCGTGTGCCGTGTGATGTGATCACAGTTTTTATTTCTTTATCATTCACTAGAAACTAGCTAGAACTTCATTTTTTTCAATGTTAAAAGCGCATACTGGTAGCTCGCCACAGGTCCAACAAAAACAATCAGAATCTTTCATTTTTGGAGAATGACTTTTTTTTAGTTATTCAATATCGATTCTATGTTGATTTTATCACAGTTAAAAACCGTGATATAAGTAGCGTAGAAACAATAAGGGCTCCATAGACCACAGTTTAAAAATTGAGATGAATTGTCAAAGATCTCAGGTAGAAACTGTGATCTTTCTTCTTTCTTGTTAGAGGCCTCACTACAAGAAAATGTGGCATTAATGGCATTTTTCTTACCGGCATGTGTTAAAATGCCACTAATAGTAGTTATTCCCGGCATTAATATTAATGCCGGAAAATATTGTCTTTAAACGGCATTAGTTACAAAATGCCGGTAAAAATTACTAAAAAACGGCATTATTACCAAAAATGCCGTTTTTAGTTTTGTTATGGGCGGCAATATTTCCACGAACGCGCGCAATTTATTCTCTCCTACTAAAACGACGTCGCCTAGTGTACTGTGAAGTACTTCCCTCCTACTTTTTCCTTTTTCCCTCTTATTTTTTCCTTTTCCATCTCTCGTCCTCAGTTGATTTCACTCCCCAAACCATTGCAAACAAAAATCCCCAAATTAAAACCCCCAAAATGGAAGCCCCCGATCGATCTCTCTGCAAACAAAAATCCCCATCTTCACTGGGCTTATGATTTTGAGATCAGACAACAGAGGGATGGCCTTGTCTAGTCATCAGGAGCGTACCATGGTCGGACTCGGTGAGTTCCATCAGTAGAGTAGGAGTGAATCTACTCCGGCTCATGGGAAGAGCAAGGCTGGTCCATCCAGTAATGCTATCATAGGACGAAGATGGGCTGTGTGAGGTAGGTTCCCTGTCTTTGCATGATATCTCACGGTTCTCACCATCGCAGGTACACTATTTCTTCTTGATCGAACAAATCTGCGTTCTGGGTTTGATCTGCATCCGGTTTTGAGTTTGCAAAATTTCCGGGTTTGATCTGCGTCTGGGTTAGAGTTTTGATTTTACAAAATTTCTTCATTTGTTCACCTTTGAACCTTGAATCCCGTCTCTCTGTGTAGGGTTTTAGAATTGCATGCTCATAGTTCCAAAATTGATGTACTGCTTGTGTTCTATTTTTGCCATTAGACTGCGGGATTTCCTAAACTGTTGGTTTTGATTTTGTGTATAGATATTGTAGTTAATGGTACAAGAAACTTCATTTATTTAATTTTTGGCCGAAATTGGTGGAGACCACCTCAATTTTGTGTATAGATAGATGTGGGTCTTTCAAAGATGCATATAAACTGTTTGTTGAAATGCATGTTAAGAGAGTGAACACAGTGGCCATATGGTTGAAGTTTTGTTAGTATAATAATCCATTTTTAGGAGCAAATTTTTCGTTTAGCATGACTTTGTTATTAGGAAAAAAAATGGTTCAGGAATATTCCCAAGTCCTTAGATCTCGAGGTATTCGTGCCCTAAACCCATGTTTGTAAGGAAAAAATTAGTTCAATTAACAGTAGTTAAAAAGAATACTGTTTTGCAATTCATGACATTTGATGCCGAAGCATCCCAGGCGGGAAGGAGACCATATTCTGAATTCAAGTCCATTGTAGAAGTTTTTTTTTGATTGGCAATAAAATTTTATTAAAACTCGACAAAGGGTTCATCGAGGCAAGACCCCAAACGGACCATAGAGAAAGAGGTACCGAAAGAGGTCTACAAAAAAGAAAAAAGAGAAAGATTACATTCAATAAAGATTGAATGAACCCAATGTTACATTTGCCCATAATACCAATCCAGTAGAAACAAACTGAGTGTAACATCATGAGAGCATTCAGTTCCAAATTAACCATGAGAGAACATCCCCAATTCTCTTAGCCCTCCTACTATTAGGAGTTGAAAAGAGATGACCAAAACCGTCTTCTAACAACAACCATTAAGGATAGCCAGAGGAAATATGTAGTAGATTATCCACGAAAAGAGTTCGATTCCGTTGTGAGAAAGCTTCCTTCTCGCCTTGTCCCCCTGTCCCCCTCTCCATTACAATCCTTGGACTCAAGGGGAAAAACCAACACCAAAGTAGCAGCACCCATCATTGGCAAGTCTGTCAGCTTTGATTTATCAAAAAAAATTTGGAAATTCCTTAAGCTTCTCTCCAAACTGGTAATAAACCACTCTTTCACCAATGCACCAAGGGATTTGGCTATCTACTTTTAGATTAAAAGCTCACTCCACAATTCATTTAGTGGTTCTGGAAGAGTGGAGCAAACCTGTTGTTCCTCTGAAGTAATTGGAGTTCCTTAGCCTCTGTTTCAATCATCTTTCTCATTCTCATGATGAGATAGCAGTGTCTTTGTAGTCAATCCCCAAAATGGTACCAGCTGAGAGAGTAAGTTATAGTTCTTTATCCACTAAGTTTTGTAGTTGCTCCTATGAGGTACTGATGTACGTTTCATCATCAAAATTAACACCATTAGAACTCATGCATTCTTCATACATTTGGCTTCTAACTGTTTTCCTGATATTTATTTGGTTTAGATCCACTTCTAGTTCAATTCCTAGCACTTGAGAAGGTCTTTCAATCACCACTGGGCCGTATGTCAAAATTGCAGTCCTTTCCACTTCCTCTTGTTGCCTTACTAAATCATTTCCTCTTATTTCTTCTTGGGCTTCACTGACTTGGGCTTTGTTAGTATTCTCTGAGGCTTGACTTTCTACTTGTGATGGGCTTTGTGAGTCTTGAACAAAAGAGTCCAGACCCTGATAGGAATTTGAATTAGTATCATTGATATCAACCACTTTTTTTTGAAATTCCTGATTTGCCGTCCTTGGTAATGAGGAAAGTTGGACCTTGTTCCCTGTTATAATCAATGTAGCGGCTGTCCCTTCAGTTTCTTGTTCTACTCGTGTCTGATGGGGTACACCCTTCAAGAGGAGCATATCAGGGTTCAAACTAGGTGCATTAATGGTACTATGCATGACCCTACAGGAAAGATGACACTATACTGTTCAAGTAACTACTGTTATTATTCTGCCAACACATGTATTCTTTTTAGGTTTTGAAGTGTCTGATTCTTTTTAGGTATTCTTCACCAAATGGAGCTGGAGATGGAGATGGAGATCACACACCGTCACTAATGGAGCACAATGGACAGGTAAATTGCGGTTTCATGGTACTTTTTGAGGCAATGAGAATAGAGTTGGCCATTTTATTGATTGAAAATACACTTGCCTCTCATATTGATTGATCTGTGTTGTTGCCAATATATATAGCTTGAGCCCAAATAAGTATGCCTTGTGGTCTCTGAAAGAGGCCTATAAATTGTATACAATACGTCGACTGTAGAAGACCACCATCTACACATAGCAACTTCTCACGTAGTTGTTCTTGATATCTGAAACATGCTTTGGACCTGACTGAGCTGATCTTGATCCGTAATTATCAATCACCACACAGTGCCAAGCTCTCAATCGAAACATATTAGAGCATTAAATCTAGGGACAGCCCCCCTAGCAAGGGAATTAGCATTCCAAGGGACATCCCCCAAGGATAGGCATGAGAATGACCAATCCATCTAGTCCAAAACTGAGCACTCTTAACTAGAATGGATACCTTCAGAAAGTAAATCTGATCAAGGTTTGGGCGTGACATTAATTAGGTATGCATTAGACATAACAAGAACCGAATAGCAAGAATACCAAAGAAACTTGCTAATTGAACCTGTTAGCGGCACAACCTGCACACACAATCACATCTACACTATCACAACTTCACCCGAAATCATGTGCCATGATGCAATGGAGCATGACTTCCTCCAGCACCTGAAATAATTCTGCTGTATAAGACTGCCAAACAATTGCACAGCCAGCTATTTGCACATTTCCATCTTGACACCTTACACAATGGCAGTCTAGTGATTGATCGCAAATAACAAGAAGGAACCAGCAAAACACAATCTGCTGGGATAGAAGTAATGGCAGCAACACCTAAACAATCTGCTATCTTGAACCTGCTTACAGAAAATTGCTGAAAGTTAGCAGTATCTATTTCTGCTTGCTGAAAATAGATAAGAAGTGGACAAACCAAGATAAAACATTAAGCGTAGATCAACAAAATACTATGCATTTGAAAGGTTCCATTCATTTACAAACCAGCTAGATTGTACTCCTTGTGGAAGCTTGGAAATAGATAAATTGGACTTGGGTCAACCCATGGTTGATTAGAACTTGAAAATTATAGATTGGATTTGGGTGTCGATGGTTGTGTCCCATTTTGTTTAGAATTCAATGTGTCCCTTTTTGTGTCCGTGTCCGTTTTTGTTCTACGTAGATAATTGGAGTTGAATTTTGTTGGTCATAAGTAAAACATACGGATAATTGCAGTTTACAGCAGTCTTTTTTGGCAATTTTAGACCAGTTTTTGGGCAGTTTTTTTAGCAGTTTCTTGAAGTGCATGGTATTGAACTGAGCCGTATTTGACCACTTTTATAGCATTTGAAGTGCTGACTTTTTTTCTAGTTGTTGCATGTTGAATCTTAGTCGAAGTGCTGGCTTTTTCTTTTCCTGTTCTTGCAGTTTGAATCTCATTCATTGTTAGGTCTCCTTGTTTAGTACCGTAGCATATAGGATCATTATATGAACTACATTTTAAAGTATGAAAGGTATGTCTTTTATTTGGTGAATATTTAGAAAGGTTAATCGGAGATAGTGTGTAATTATTGGATAATATGAGATTCTGAACCTTTCTAACATCTAATTCAGACAATTCATCATAATAGTCGGTCATATTACTGTATAAAAAACCAATATCCTGTGCTCGTTGTCGCAAAGAACAAAATTCTTGAACTGAACTCTCATTACCATGACCTAAGCCAACTCTATTCGTAGAATATGAGCAGGTCATGATGGCTTTCATTTCTGGTAAAATACACCAATTAAGGCCTGGCTCCCGACCGGTAGTTTGAGGTTTTCTACCAACCATAAGAAGAATAGTGATAGTCATAGTCATAGTAGGCATTTTATTTCGTCTGTGTTCAGTCCTTCTGGTGTAGAACATTGGCTCATGTGTCCAATGGGGGGCACCATTTGACTGTAGCCAATTCAGATTCTTCAGAAGTCACCAGCTTTCATTGGCGGGAAGCTTCACTGTTCTTACCCTTCTTTTTTCTTCCCGTATGAAGCCATGGCGCAGTTTGCTGGGTGCGGTGTCTAGAAGCCCTATGCGCTTTGATCAGGAGCACTACTAAAAATAAGTTAAAACTAGGATATGTTTGATGCCTTATGCGCTTTATCTTTAAACTAGGATATGTTTGATGCTTGTGTCCTTTATCTTGCATTTAGTTTCTTGCACTTACTGATTGTATAGATACCCACACACCTCTGTATAAACGTGTAATTGTTTCTTGTATTTGCAGGTTGATAGGACATAGACGGACATGGAAGACATGCAATAGGGAATGACGGAAAATCTTCTTGATAATGAAAACTGTTTTTGTTTTGGAGTTCGCAACCAAAAGCATATTTTGGGTATTTGTGTTGCTTTGGTTAGTATGATCTTTTGTTTTTGGAGATACACATGCAAATTGAAACTTATATTTTGACGCTTTGGGTTTGATTTTCACATTGGCATTCTATGCCTAGCAGTGTTATTTTTTGTTGCTTTGAGAATTGTCTATATGATGTCTAATTTGCTTATATACGGAACTTGCATTTTTGTTTTGGTAGTGGAACTTCAAATTGTTTTGGACATTTACAATTTTGTATGCAGGAAATGTGTTATCAAAAATGAAAATTGGCAAAAAAAAAAAAAAAAAAACTTTTAGCGGCGTTTTACAAATGCCAGTAAAAGCAATGAAAAGAAAATACCGAGATATAAAAATGGCATTTTTGAAAATGCCGGTAAAAGTTATAAAAAAATACGGCACTTGTAAAATGCCGGTAATATTACTTTTTCCGGCATTTGATGCAAATGCCGTTAATAAATGTATATTCGGCAATTTTTTTTCCCGGCATTTTACAAATGCCGGAAAAACTAGTAACAAATGCCGTTTATGTATTACCGACATTTACACAGACGGCATTTTTTATTTTCGTCGACAAATGCCGGGAATACTATTACCGGCAATAATTTGATCTTTACCGGCATTTATAAAATGCCGCAAAAAGCCTAATTTGGCGTAGTGCCTTATCATGCTTGTTGGAGGCATCTACAACACACCTACGATTTTGTCATAGTTATCACATTTTTTAACCCATTGTAGCTTGTCGGGCTCCATAATTGGACATGACAATCCTAGTGAATAAATTGTTCGAAAAAGGTAAGTACTAATGACGATTTTTTTTCCATTTGAAACCCAGTAGGAGCAAGAAAATGAGATTTTTTCCGCATATGAAAATGTCTTTTGTGACAAATTTTTCAGTTGCCAAAAGAAATAATTTGTGACGAAATTTTTCGTCGTCAAAAAATGCAATAGGCGAGGGGAAAATTGTCACCAATTATTCGTCATTGAAAGGTACTATATATAGGTGATGAAAAATAGATTTCATCACCGGGTGAGAATCCTGGACGACCCTTAGAAGACAAAAAAAAAATCATCATCCATACTAGTTATTCTTCACCCATATTATTTGTGAAGAAGAAAAAAACATGTAATCTGTGACGATTTTCATTCGTCTCCGAAAATCAAATTTCTTGTAGTGCAAAATTTGTTCATTGTCAATATTTTATTGCCATCTATGCAAGGGCTTATCGTTCGGGAAACATCTATATGTTAACAACTAAGATTTTGTCCTATTTAATCCCTTTTTTCTTACCCGTTGTAGCTTATTGGGCTCCATCATATATAGACATGACAATTAATCAACAAAAATTGGGAATAGATTGTAATAGAAAAGCTACTTTATATATTTTTTTTAGGAAGAACAGTGGTACTATCAAATAAAAAAAGACAAAAGTAGAATTTTTATGCATTCTTACATTTAGTTAGTTCTAATATTTAGGAACCAGCTAGCTTGAAAATCTTTATTTGCTTGTATTTGGTCATGGGTAATAAATGGTCGCTTTCAATTTTGATGCCTACTCCTTTGATATGTACTGGGCACTGATTCACGCAGACAAACGAGAAGTTGTTTTAGCAGCTTCCTAACGACAATGGCAATAATTAATGTGATGGTTAGACCTTTCAGGGAAGGGATCGAAAAAATGTGGTTAAAAAAAAAGGGTAAAGTCATATTATATGACAAACACAGGCATCAAAATACTAAAGGGGTAGGCATCGAAATTGAGGGACCTGATTTTTTGATTTTTTTCTAATAAAGGAGGAGGTCATCCACACCTCATTTCCATGGCATCAGTGAGTGCCTTAATCTAGTATTTTTCCTATCGATCGATTCATGTGAATCACTCCACAACATATCGAAGGGGAAGGCATCCAAATTGAATTAAGGGGGACCATTTGTACCTTACATGGTCAATAATGTTTCGGTGCCGAGTGGGTATATCGCACGTGGTACCCTTTCGGCACATCCGGACCGTTCAATACACTTTTGGATGGCTCAGATTGTTAAGACCGCTCTCGGCGGATTGAAACCATCTCTCTCTTCTCACCCCAACACTTTCTCTCTCCAAATCTGAGCCATCCAAAAATGCATTAATTGGACGGCTCGGATGCGCCGAGCGCGTGCCTTGTGGTACCCACCCGGTACTATAATTTTTTCCCAATAATTGCCAATGGCACCGTAATTTTTTACTTTTAGATGAGGAACTTAAATAGGGTTCCTTCCCCATGTAAATACTTGAGTGCTCATCCAAGTGGGTTTGAAAACTTATCTTGTCATCCTCAAATTCAAATAAATCCTAACACATGCATCAATTTTTTATTTTAGATTCATTTCGTAATGATGAAGCAATAATCCCCAAAAAATTGACGAAAAACAAACAAATCCAAATTTTATGAATAAAGACAAAAATAAGCTAATTTTTTCGTTTTTATTCAAAAAAATAGATTTTGATCGTAATTTTTTACTTTTTAAATTTTTTTCGTCATGACGAAGCAATAATCCTCAAAAAATTGACAAAAATCTAACAAATGCAAAAAAAAATTGAATAAGAACAAAAAATAATCCAAGATGGATTATTTAGCCGAACAAGGCCTAAGCGCTTAGGCTTGTGTTTTCAACTGTTTGGTAGTCTGTCCAGTCGTTAAATTTTCTCCCGTTTTAATGTGGCATTCATCAGTGAAAGTACTGTTTTTGGCGAGATGTTACAGCGATTTCAACTTGTGTGGCATTATATATTATCCATCACTTGGTGGGCTACTACTACAATAATCGTAAAAGATGATAGTTTAAAAGTGTCATTAAACGTGAAAGATGACAGTTTTGAAACTGTCATTAAAAGTCTATATCTTAAAATGACGGTTTGAAATCGTCATTAATATCTATAAAGATGACGCTTTTTAAACAAAGAAAAATATGACAGCTGTGAAACATCATTAAAATGCTCTAAAACCAACTGTGCTAACTTTTTTTTTTTGTACTTCGTCCAGGGTAATTATATATGGATATGGTAAGGTACAAATGGTCCCCTTGAAATTTGATGGCTGGCTACCCCTTGGGCCCGTTGGGGAGTGATTCACGTGCATGGATAGAACAAGATAAATGCAATGACATATACATACTCTATGGGGTTAGACGTCCTTTCAGAGAATAATGTGGTTGGAAAGTTGTTCCTAAATGAAGGCAAAATGAATGCGATAGCATCACACAACTGTTTTGCTGAAATATGTACCCTAAAACGTCATGTTCAGAAGTTAACGGATGTCGACACCCACTGAGGTCGCTGTTTTCGTTGCCTAAAAAATTTTCTCTCACTTCTTGGGGTGAGGTCATCCATTCCTCATTCTGTGATGTCATGACGTTATCATATAAGAAACCAACTTCGAGATCCCTCACAAATCATGATCGATGGGCTAAAACAATTACATCCGTTTGAATTTAGTTTTTGAGTAATTTCCTTGGACTATTAGTTTTGTTTATTCGAGGATGGTCTCGAAATATGTGGCATGAAGTTTTTTTTTTTTTGATAGGCAAAGAAATATATTAGAAACTCGAAAAAGGGTACATCGAGAAGGATAGGGCAAGCATCATTGAAAGGAAAAACCAATCCAATCATATGCTAGCCAACAATCCAAATAGAGAAGAAGAGAAGACCAACCAAGAGTTGGGAAAAAAAATAAAATTACAAAAGGACTCAGATTTTATGCTTTCTAATGCCATCCAAATGGCTTCTGAAATCTTCAATAGAATAGATTGTAAGATTGCATCTCCCTTTAACCCAAAAAGCCACTCTTAGTTTGATAAGGTCAACCACTTCCTCAACAGTAGGAATTGAATTGTTGAAGACAAGGTCGTTTCTTGCTTTCCAAATAGACCAAAGACCGGCATAAAGTTTGGTATTCCAACAAATTTCCTCCAAGTTATGAAATGAATTGGAGAACCAAAAATCGATCAGACCAGTGATAGACGAAGGACAAATCCAAGAAATATTCCACCAAGTAAAGATATCGCACCAGATATTCCAAGCGAAGGTGCAAAGGAGAAGCAAGTGAGAAGGTGTCTCTGAAGAAGCAGAGCATATAGGGCAGTTGCCAAGATTTGGAGGAATGATATATCTCCTAACTAGTACGGATCTGGTAGCTAAAAAAATGAATAAATTGTTCTAGAGCATATAGGCTAAAAAAATGACGTTGTTCTAGCTATATAGTTTATGTTGGATTTATCACGGTTAAAAACCGTGATAAAAAGTAGCGTAGAACAATCATGGCTCCATAGACCACGGTTTTAAAACCGAGATGAATTGTCAAAGATCTCGGGTAGAAACCGTGATCTTTCTTCTTTTTTGTTAGAGGCCAACATTTTATTGCCATCTATTAGAGGCCTTATCGTGCTAGCTGGAGGCATCTACAACACCTACGATTTTGTCATTGTTATCACCTTTTCTAACCTGTTGTAGCTTATCAGGCTCCATAACTGGACATGACAATCCTGGTGAATAAATTGTTAGAAAAAGTTATGTACTAATGATGAATTTCTTTCCCATATGAAACCCTGCAGGAGCAAGAAAGTGAAATTTTTTTCTCATAAGAAAACGTCTTTCGTGACAAATTTTTTCGTCATCAAGAAACACAATATAGGTAAGGAAAAAAAATTTGTCACCAATTATTCACTTTTTGGTGATGAAATATTTCGTCATCAAAAGACACCATAGGTAACGAAAAACAAATTTCGTCACCAAGTGAGAATCCTTGAAAACCCTTAGTCGACAAAAAAAAATTCATCATCCATACTAGTTTTTCTTCACCCATATTATTTGTGACGAAGAAAAAAACATGTAATCTGTGACGATTTTCATTCGTCTCCAAAAGCCAAATTTCTTGTAGTGCAAAATTTGTTCATTGTTAACATTTTATTGCCATCTATAAGACATTCGGGAAGCATCTATATGTGTTACTACGATTTTGTCCTATTTATTCCCTTTTTTCTTACCCGTAGTAGCTTATTGGGCTCCATCATAGACATGACAATTAATCAACAAAATTGGGAATAGATTGTAATAGAAAAGCTACTCGTTTTACATTTTTTTTAGGAAGAACAGTGGTACTATCGATTAAAAAAAGACAAAAAGTAGTATTTTTATGCATTCCTACATTTAGTTAGTTGTATTTAGGAACCAACTAGCTTGAAAATCTTTATTTGTTTGTATTTTGTCATGGGTAATAGATGAGCTAGCATGGTAAGTTACAAATGGTCCCCTTAATTCAATTTTGATGCCTACCCCTTTGATATGTACTGGGGAGTACTGATTCACGCGGATAAACAAAGACAAACGAGAAGTTGTTTTAGCAGCTTCCTAACGACAATGGCAATAATTAATGTGATGGTTAGACCTTTCAGGAAAGGGAAAAAATGTGGTTAGAAAAAAATGGGTAAAGTCATAGTATTATATGACAAACACAGGCATCAAAATTGAAGGTGATAACTTACTATCATCAACTGAGGGACCTGATTTTCAGATTTCCTACCTCTCTTAAAGAAGAATCAGTTTGGCAATTAAATTGCTAGCCATTTTTTGGCCAATTTGGACAGATTTATCCCTCAATTCAGTCAATTGGCTTGGCTGGTTGGGTAGAATTGTCATTTTAGGTTTCCACTTTGGAAGGTACGTGGCGTGATGGGGTGAAACCAGTGAAGAGAAATAACAGTTTACTCATGTGTGGTGACCAGTGAGCTTCTGTTCTCTCTGCCCTCCCTTCGCCCTTCTTTCTCTCTCTCTCTCTCTCTCTCTGCCTTGCACCAGCCAGAGCCATCTCTCTCTCTCTCTCTCTCACTAGCCATATCCATTTCTTTCTCTCTCACCAGATCTGAGGGCGACGACGGGCGACGAGGACGATGACGGACGACGGCGAGCGACGACTCTATTCAAGCACAGTCCAAATTTTCGGCCAACACACCTATCGCCATGTCGGTGAGTCACTCGCACTATATCAGTTGCACATGTTCTGCATGTCTCTCACTGATCTCAAATCATCTCCCTCCCTCTCTCTTCCTAATTTCTTTTTTGTAGAGTTTATCACAGAGTGAATTCCGTTCCAGATCTACACTTTTCCGTCTACGTTTTTGGTAAGTATTTTAACTTGATTTGGGTTGTACGATTATTTCCTTTCTTATTGATTTTGGTTACTGTAAATCTGCTGAAATTAGCCTACAATGGGAATGGATTGTTTGTTAAATTATCCTTGTTGTGATTTTACAGCCCATTTGATGGCAAGCCCTAATGGTTGATCCTTTATAAATTTTGCCGTGATTTGCATGCAGTTTGATTACAATCTCTATTATAAAACAGAAGGGTGTGGGGACAAGTTGTTGGAACGGCTTAGATTTATTTGATCCAAAGGCTGTAGTGCATCCTTCCACTTCCCGATTAAGTGCTCATGATTTTCATCTAAATCGCACAACTGCCATCCCCTTCCAACCGGGATGTGTAGTGCTGTAGGCACGGGTTAGCACTAGTTTGTGAATAAAACCCTTATAAAAATAACAAGGCAAGGAGATTAGGTACTTATAGATCAGTTTTTGGTCGAAACCAACATTTTTGTTTTTTTTTTGTTTTCGTAGCCCATGAGATGGGA
The DNA here is from genome assembly GCA_020567845.1 of Rhododendron henanense subsp. lingbaoense. Classification (NCBI taxonomy): domain Eukaryota; kingdom Viridiplantae; phylum Streptophyta; class Magnoliopsida; order Ericales; family Ericaceae; genus Rhododendron; species Rhododendron henanense. The sequence goes on from CM036318.1 coordinate 44,610,616, forward strand.
AAGCCTATTAGGTGGAGCCTTCATCGATGTTGTGGGCCTTTGCCCAAAAAGAAAAACTGATACGATGGTGGGGTGGGGGTGGCTTTCCAAGTTTCAAGCCTATTTGGTGGAGCCTTCATCGACGTTGTGGTCCTTTGCTCAAAAAGAAAAACTGATACGGTGGTGGGGTGGGGGTGGCTTTCCAAGTTTCTTCTTCTTCTTTTTTACTTAGAGTATTTGTTGCCTTATCTACATTGGCCCTTTAGAGTTGTCAGAAACAAAATGGATTCGAAGGAGTTTTTTTGTGCTTGTCCCTATGAGATATCAAACACTCCATTTTAGTAATCTATGTCTGATACGTGTTGGAGTGGGCCGGACGCTTGTCTCCTAATTTGTATTTCTACTAGCATGGATGTATGTAACCCAGAGAGAAGCAATATGGCTGTATTTTTCATACAAGAAGAATTGTGTTATACTGTTATGTTAACTACTTAACATACGTGTTGCAATGTCAATCTAATTGCCTTGCTCGAAAGAAGCATCATTCTATTGAAGTCTCTTCAACTTTTTATCTGTTAGTTTGCTAAATTTGGCATTTTGTGCATTGCAAAATTAGCATTTCTGTCTTTTTTGTTTATTTTTTTCCAACTTGATGAATATCAAGGTTAAGTTCCACCAAAGCAACAACTTATGTAAACCTGTTTTAGTAGGTAGAATTAGAACTTAGAGAAAGATAAATACAGTTACGCAAGACTAGGGTAGGTCAAATAATATGAGGTGTTAGGTCTTAAAACTTTTAAGGACCGGGGGAGATTGTTGGTTTGAAAATCTACATAGAGCCGTGTTGTACCTTGATAGTGATTTACCCTTTTTTTTTTATACATGTTGCATTACTTTCAAGTTATATACTGACGTTAATTTGCGCTACTCGTAGGTTTTTGGCCCTTCAGCTCAGCAAAAGGATCTTTATGATCAAGCAGTTGTTCCCATTGTTAATGAAGTTTTGGAGGATTTCAATTGTTCCATTTTTGCATATGGACAAACTGGTACAGGAAAAACTTACACCATGGAAGCAGAATGTAAGAGATAAAAGGTACAGTTGTTTTTGTGGTTAGTTCATTTTAAATGTTGTAATAGTTGTTTAATTTTGATATGGATACCGTCTCTATTTTTGGGATAGAGTGGACCTAATGGGGACTTGCCTCAAGAAGCAGGTGTCATACCTAGAGCTATGAAAGCAAATTTTTGACACGTTGTAGGGTCAGAATGCTAAGTACATTGTTAAAGTCACTTTCTTAGAGTTGCATAATGATCCTTGTGTCATTTTAAATGTTTATGCCCCAAACAATTATGTGGAGAGAAGAGTAGTGTGGGATGATATCTCAACGCTCAAAATCAGATTCATTCTCCCCTGGGTTTTGGGAGGTGATTTTAATGAAATTAAATCAATTGGGGAGAGATCAGGTTGTACAAGAATTGACAGGGGTATGAGAGAATTTCTGGATTTCATTAACTCAATAGATGTGAGAGACTTGCTGATGTTAGGAAGGAAATATACATGGTCTAACTTTAAATATGTGAACATCTAATTAAGAATTGACAGGTTCTTAGTTTCTCAAGAATGGTTGGTCAATTTTTCATCCAACTACATCTGGTGTCTCTATTATGCTGCTACACATGAAGATTGAAGAATATTATGTTGCGTCAGTTGTTGATCAAGAATGAGAATGAAGTCTTAATGACATGGTCGAGAATGTGTTATATGCAGTAGAAGATGGGGATTCTGATCCTTTGATACTTGCCTAATCTGCTGATATAATGTCAATGGCATTGCTGGTCCAAGCACTCTGAAGAACTTTATGTGCTTGTCCAGGCCTTGGTTTCCTTGAAGGTATTTAAAGATCTACTGTGTCTTTGGTCTTTGCTTTGGTTTTTTTTTCAATATAAGATGGGGAGTTTTATTCCTTTGATACTGCTTAAGCCTTGACCATACATTCCTGTTGAGTTTTTATTGCTGTCCAAATGGAGTTGCTGTTTCTTGAAGTTGGAAAAACTGCCAGTGGTGCCCAGATTTTGTTTCAGTTAATGATTTTGGGTTCTTGGTTGGAGATATATGTCAAAGGGTTAGGATAACAACGGGCCAAGTTGCTAAAGGGCTGCTAGCTGAAGTTGTGTTTGACTGTGGAGTTGAAGTTTTGTACTTGTGTATATCAGACCCTTGATCAAACTTATGCATAAAACATTTGCTACGCTCATTTACATTTATAATTTCAGAAACATTCATAATTGTTCTCCACAACGGGCATGACAAACGTGCCTTGCACATTGCAATGTACCTAGTTTCTAATAAAGGAGGAGGTCTCGATGACATATTGACATTGACCCCGTGGTTTTCTATGGAAATGCTTCATTGCCTTATCCTGAGGAATCAGCTTGCTAGAAAAGCATCGTTTGTCTTTTGCAAGATGTCAATCCCTTTCTTTCTAACGACATAGTATTTTTCATATCGATCCATGTGAATCACTCCATAACATACCAAAGGGGTAGGCATCCAAATTGAATTAAGGGGACCATTTGTACCTTACATGGTCAATAATGTTTCGGGGCCAAGTGGGTATATCCCACGGGATACCCGCTCGGCACATCCGAACCGTCCAATACACTTTTGGACTGCTCGGATTGAAATCCTATCTCTCTTCTCATCCCAACAATTTCTCTCTCCAAATTCGAGCCGTCCAAAAACGTAATGGACGGCTCGGATGTGCCAAGCGGGCACCATGTGGTACCCACCCGGCACTGAAATTTTTTCCCAATAATTGCCAATGACACCGTAATTTTTATTTTAGTTTTCTTTCGTCATGACGAAGCAATAATCCTCAAAAAATTGACGAAAAACTAACAAATCCAATTTTTTTGAATAAAGACAAAAATAATCCAATTTTTTCGTCTTTATTAAAAAAATGGATTTTGATCGTAATTTTTTTCTTTTTAGATTCCTTTCGTCATGACGAAGCAATAATCCTCAAAAAATTAACGAAAATCTAGCAAATGCAAAAAAAGATTGAATAAGAACAAAAAATAATCCAAGATGGATTATTTAGCGGGCAAATTTTCGTAGTCGTCCCTTTAGTTTTACGGTTGTCGATCTCAATTTCGTCCTCTAATTTCAATTGCTACCAAATAAACCCTGTAGTTTGTTTTACGTTCCAAATTGGTAAAATCGTTAACACTGTTAATGAAACTAACGGAAAAATATGATTAAAAAATTAAGTGCTCCAATTTTCAATCCGGTTGAACCGGTGCGAAAATCTTATTTTTTTTTATCATTCTATCTCATTTCAGTTAAGTGGGATTGCATTTTACCAATGAAATCAAGAGAAGCAGTTGTGTTATACTTGGTGGTAGTGTTTTGGATCAAAATGGTTTTGGGTTTGAACTAAAGACAGGCCCCCCCTCCTGGATCTATATATAGAGGGCTCACAGTTTAATTGGTACACTCAGCTATTTACCCAAAAAACTACCAAGAATTACAATCTAGTGCGTAGGTTTAACCTTGCTGTTGTGGGGCCAACTCGATTGTATTTCTTCATTTAATATAAATTTCTGGAAACCTCTCCTCTTCAAGTTTTATTGGCATGTATTGCTTATTGTTTAGGGCTGCACAACATTCTAACCAGAGAAGTTTACATCGTAGAAACTCTGGCGTATGTAAGGGGACGAAGGCAAATCTTGAAAGAGGTTTGTTAATTCTTAGTGAACGTAGTGTCGTAGTCACAGAATTATTTTTCAGTAGGACCCTTAATTTGCATACATTCTGAATTCTTACCTATGAAAAACAACCAAGTCCTTGGCCTTGAATTAATTCTTAAAAACTAGAAGAACTAGAATTAATTATTAAACATAAGTTTATTAAAATTCCCTTCCCAAATTTAGCACTTCTCGAGTTCAAATCTGGACTCTATCCCTAAATTAATGTGAGATATTATGTCGTCAATATTGCTTCTGTTCGGGGGCATGACTTTACTTGATCAACAACTGTCTCGAAATACTATATGTTAGTTGAAAATTATTTTGGAAACAGACAACCAAAATTTGTTGATTGTCAACATTTTATTGCCATCTATACAAGGCTTTATCGTTCAGGAAGCATCTATATGTTAAGAACTACGATTTTGTCTTATATATTCCCTTTTATCTTACCCGTCGTAGCTTATTGAGCTCCATCATAGACATGACAATTAACTCCTCCCTTCGTCCCTTTTTAAATGTCCCGCTTCGTAACTCTAACTTATTAAGAAAACATTCGGCTTTGTTTGGTTGCCATTTTATTTTAGTTTTAGTTTTGTTTTCCAATCATTATCCTATATCTTTCTTCAATCATCACCCTATATCTCTAATTATTAATTTTATTTCTCTCTATCTCTCTCCAATCATTACCCCTCTCTCCAATCATTACCATATTCCTACTACCAAAACTAAACTAAACTAAAATGCCAATCAAACACAAGCATCATTATTACACATTTCACATCAACTTTACATCATCATTACATTTTTACTCACTAACTTTTCAAAATGGAATCTACTTTTAGGGACAAAATGAAAAATGTACTAACTTTTACCTATTAACTTTACAAAATGGACATTTATTAAGGAATAACCTAAAATGGAATACTGGACTTTAAAAAGGGGACGGAAGGAGTACGATTTTGTGTTATATATTCCCTTTTTTCTTACCTGTTGTAGCTTATTAGGCTCCATCATAGACATGACAATTAACGGGCTCCATCATAGAAATGACAATTAACCAACCAAATTGGCTCGCGGTTTTGTACAAGTACGGCGGGGTTTATTTAGACACTGATTTCATCGTTTTGAAGGACTTCTCGGGGTTAAGGAATTCGATCGGAGCACAAAGCGCTGATGCATTCGGCAACTGGACAAGACTCAACAACGCTGTTCTTGTTTTCGACAAGAATCACACGCTCCTGTACAATTTCATGGAGGAATTCACGTCCACTTTCAATGGAAACAGATGGGGGCACAATGGACCGTACCTGGTTTCCAGAGTGGTGGAGAGAACGCCGAAAGGACAAGATTGTAACTTCACAGTATTGCCGCGTATGGCGTTCTACCCGGTGGATTGGACCAGGATAGCCGGGCTTTTCGCCAAGCCGGTGACTCGGGCTAATTCCAAATGGGTGGAAGCGAAACTAGCTCAACTAGGTGGGGTGAGTTATGGAGTTCACTTGTGGAATAAGGAGAGTAGTAGATTGAGAATTGAAGAGGGAAGCATTATAGGAAGATTGATTTCTAGTAACTGCGTTATTTGCAAAGACATATACAGTTCTTAGGCATACAAAGCACACAAGCTGAATTGGCTAAGTGGGGGCTTGTTTGTTGTGAAAAAAAGTAGCAGATTGTAAATTGATTAGGATTCTTTCACTCAGAAAAAAGTTGATACATTTTCTCTTTGCTACAATAAGCTCCAGACTTGAGGGCTTTGGAATTTTCTCCAAATTCCCACAACCTGTGTTCTGTTTCATTTCTTGTTTTCCTCCTCCACTGTAACTAAGAAAATTGTTCGTAATCTCGTACGAGCAAGAAGTGCCGAGGGTAACGTAAGACGCGAATCACAGTCCGTAACGCGTAACTGTAGAGTTCTTGACAGCTTATTGAGGTTTAAGTAGGTCTTGTGTTGTGCAATACTAGCAAGGGGATTTCTTCTTGAGCCTCAGACTGAAGGGCATGGATATTCCCAAGCTCTTGTGTTCTTCTACCCCTTCTTCCGATGTAAATAACAAAAGCTTTCCTAATGTCATAAAGGAAATGCGAAGTGTCCGAATTTGTGTAACAGTACAGAGTATCAAATTAATCCAAATAGTTTGTCAGATAAACCAGGCTATACAAATTGAAATAATGATTTTGCATTTCAAAAAGCAGGGACCAGAAACAGATCCTATATTTGGTAACAATTTGACTGTCTCCAAAGTGCGAAACGACTTGGTACTCCTCGAGAACCAGATTCCTTTCACAGTGAGTGAGATCCAGAATCATCTTCACTACGAGAAGTGGTCGCTCACCGGTTATGTGTGGTGTTGCTATTTCAAAAGGAAAAGGATGAGCCCCGTATGAAATTCCAACAACAGTGGTAGCGCCAAAAGTACTTGGTGTTCGCCCAGTGACTGTGTCCTCAGGATTTTTAGTTCTACAGCAGCAGAAGAAGTTGTTCTAAGTGGTAATATTAATGATCACCATACTGCCAAATTTAGTTACAGATAAATGCCTTCGGCATCACAACTCGTCTATGCAGGAGTCAAGTTTGTTCCCAATGCAGGAAACGATCTGTTCAAGTTCTAGTTCACTGAACCTACAGGCCTATTCTGGTGGTGTCGTAGGGCTCGTTACGAAATCCCACCACAAGTGCTAGTCGACCGCATGGAGTCATTACTCAGGAACCTCATTGCCCTTGAACAGAGCTGCCCTGGCGTCTCACGGCACGTTTCTTCCTGCGCGAGTGTCATGGACATGCTCCTGAACACTGATAAAGATATCCAGGTGCTCGAAAAGGCCGGAGTCCTGAGGAACCACTTGGGTGCCAACGAGGATGTTGCCGATCTATTCAACAACCTATGCAAGGAAATCGTGTCAGGAGCATACTTCCGTGACACGTGCCGCAAAGCCACTGAGTATAGCAAGCGTTTTTGGCCGAATAATATGGCAAACCTAAGACCCACGTATTTTGCTTCTCCGTGGACGTTCATAGCTTTCTCTGTCGGCTTCATTGCACAACCAACACAACGGTCATGTGCATAGCATTTCTTATTTTATATAGCCACAATATTGGACTAAGGCCAACACTAGAACTTTGCTTCTAAGAGCCCAACTAAAATAGTACAACGAAATATAACTTGACCCACATACAAACATACATGGCCCACATACATAAACTAACACTAAATCCTAAATACAAAAATAAACAAGGCATTACTTTTAACATAATCAACGTGCCTATCACCAATGTGTCAACAAATTAATACACAAAAACATCAATTTGAAGTACTGCATTTGCTGGGATTCATGATTATCCTCGTTAATTAAAGGAAACTCTGGACAAACGTAACAATCTGTATGCCAAAAGCGATGAAGGCCACACAGAAAGCTATGAAACTCCATGGAGAAGACAAGTATGTTCTTCGAATGTGTGCCAAATTCTTCGGCCAACGACGCTTACTATACGCCGTGGCTTTGCTGCACATGTCGGCGAAGAAGAACTCATCTAGAACAACTCCCTTGCACAGGTTGTTGAATAGGTTGGTGGCGTCCGCTCTAGCACCCAAATGGTTACGCATGACCCCGGCCCTTTCGAGCAACTGGATGTCTCTCCCGGAGTTCACGAGCATGTCCATGAGGAGCGCGTAGGACGTGAAGTGCTGCGAAACCTTAGGGCAGCACTGTTCGAAGGCGATGAGGTTTCTGAGGAATAGCTCCGTGTTGTCGTATATCTCTAGAACATGGATTTTGAAACGGGCCGTCTGACACCACCAGAACGGGCCTTTGGGATCGCTGAACTCGGCCTTGAATAGATCTCTTCCTGGAATGGGTTCGAACTTGACTGCTGCATAGACGAGCTCTGATGCACAAGACATGATTTCGATAAGTCCTTTCTCCTTTGCTTGTTCTGTTTGCGCATTACTAGTTAGAACTCCATCTTTTTTTTTTTTGATAAGCAACAAGATTTTATTAGAAACTCGACGAAGGGTACATCGAGGGACGACCACTTGCGGACCACAGAGAATGAGGTACCGTAAGAGGTCAACAAAAGAAAGAAAAGAAAGAGAGAAAAAAAATACATTCAACGGATATTGAATGAGCCCAGAGGTGAGATGGCCCAAGAAACATCACATTCAATCCAAATGAGGAAGCAGTATCAGCATCATGTCTCCGCCCTGGGGGTGCTTTCAAACTTTGAATCAGACCATTAGGAAAACAACATGCCCTCCAGACCAGAGAGAGGCCTCCAAAACAGCAAACTTTCAGCAATAGCGCAGTAGAAAACAATGACAGCCAAACTTCGTCCATTGAAATCAGATACAGCAATAGCATAGCAAGTATATCCATTACCATAGATAGCTTTTCATCCCATCAGCTTGGGATCCAAAGGAGTCAGTTCCAACCCTCTATGTTAGATCAGCAGAAGTCCTTCAGATAGATTTCCATCAAGATCCGTAAACGGGAGACTCAACTTAGTTTCAGCTTCTTCCAAAGACTCTTAGCCCTCCCAGTAGAGGGAGTTGAAGAGAGTGAGACAAGATTGAAGGTCAATCTACCTCTTGATACATCATCATTAAGCACCAATATCAGACACAGACAGTTAACCTCAAAACAGGGTGAGTAATAAAGGTATCACAGAGTCCCTTTAATATTTCCAGCACAAGCAGACAGCAAGGTAACTTCAGTCACTAATCATTAACTTTAACAGAGCATATCAGACCAACCTACTCCCAGCCATTTCAACATCATACTAGTATTGAAAGAGTAATTGACAGTTCTTTCAAGTCTGATCCGGTGGCATCAAACATGAAAATTTCCACAGCTCCAAATTGACTCTTAGCCCTCCCAAGACTTAGGAGTTGAAAAGAGTTAAAGTTCCATTTATAAACAAACACTCATAGCCCTCCCTTAGCTAGGAGTTGGAATGAGAGACTACATCAGATAGCAGAAACTGGCCTCAGGAATTGGGCATCATCTTGACAGTTGACCAAGCTTTTATCACTAAAGGCCTCTTAGCCCTCCCAATACATAGGAGTTGGCAAGAGGAGACAGCTAAGCTAGAAAGTCTAGCACAGAACCCAAAAAGCTTAAAGGGGAAACAGACTCTGAGGAAAATCACACCAATCTGACCCAAACAGACTCCAAACTCAAGAGAAGACAAAAACAGACCAAGACAAAGAGAAAACCTAGAACTACCCCAACCGAGCACAAAAAAACTCAGAAACACAGAACCCCTAAGGAACTAGACAAAACACCAAAAGCACCCCAACACCGAACCACAAACAAAATAAAACAAGACTAAAACCCCAGCAAAACCAAAAGACCAAAAAAAAAAAAAAAAGACATCACTAACGACCCCAAACCTGCCCAAACACCCTACCACCTACCCACCCACCCCCCAAGCCCAAAGCAGCCCCAAGAAGAACAGAGGGAGTCATCTACATGTTCAGTTTCCTGATACCTTCCAAATTCCACTTGAAATCTTCGACAGAGTACTCATGGAGATTAAACTTGCCTTTTATCCATAATGCCACTCTGGTTTTGACCAAATCCACAACTTCTTCTACCTCCCAAGCTTTATTCTTGAAGTCTGTATCATTCCTACACAACCAGATAGTCCAGACAGCTGCGTAGAAAGTGGCTTGCCAGCAAACTTTTTCAAAATTCTTGAAAGCAGAGTCATCCCAATACAAGAAAAGGGTTTTCAAGGTTGGAGGACAAACCCAAGCAATGTGCCACCATGCCATCATATCATTCCAAACCCTCCTAGCTCCATTACACAAGAGAAGAAGATGGTTTGGTGTTTCCTCCTCAGTGTTGCAAACAGGGCAGTAGCCAAGTTCTGAATTGAGAATCCCTCTTCTCACCAAAACAGATCTAGCTGAAATACATTCCTGCACTGCCATCCATGCAAAAAGTTCTACCTTTGGTGGGCAGATGTTTTTCCAAACTGCAAATAACTCTTTTTCCTCGCTGAACTTTTGTTCCTCCCACTTAGAGTATGCAGATTTCACTGAAAAATTGAGGTTTCTACTCCATTTCCATTGTATACAATCCTCTTGGTCATCTTGTAGTTGTACAACACTCAACAATTGGACAAGAATCAATAACTGCTCTTTTTCCATATCTCGTAGAAGTCTTGTGAAATGAAACTCCCAATTATCTTGATTACGTTCATCCACCATATCTGCTATTACGGCTTCCTGTTGGGTTGAAATCCTGTAAAGTCTTGGGAAAACTGTTTTTAGACTCTCCTCCCCCAACCATTTGTCCTTCCAGAATTTGATGTTTCTTCCTGAAATCACCTTGAAAACAAAACCTTTGACTATACAATCTCCCATGTCAGCACATAAGCTTCCTACAGAGCAGATATCCTTCCATACTATGGATGATTTTCCTTTGGTTGGTAATTGAGGTAGCCAAGTGTTTTTATCCAGTTTATATTTGCTCAAAACTACTTTGACCCATAGAGCATCCTTCTCCCTAGTAAATCTCCACCACCATCTAGCAAGCAGAGCCACATTATGTTCCAAGAGCCTCTTTATCCCCAATCCACCATATTTCCTATTTTTTGATAATTGCTCCCATCTTATCAAATGTAATTTCCTTTTCTCCTCTGACTCACCCCATAGAAAACTCCTTTGCAATCTTTCAATTTTATTCGCAACTGCAGCTGGCATCTTGAATAAGGACATATAGTAAATGGGAAGACTGCTCATGTTTGAGATCAAAAGGGTGAGCCTACCACTTGTGGACATAGTACTTCTTCTCCAAGCCTTCAGAGCTTTTTCAACTTTCTCAATAACTGGTGTCCATGTTTGAATCCTCCTTGGGTTGGCTCCAAGAGGAAAGCCAAGGTACTTCATGGGAAGTTTTCCACTTTTACAGCCTATGACGAGGGCCAACTTTTCAACAGTTTGATCCTGGATACGTACCCCACATAGCATGCTCTTGGACATATTGATCTTAAGACCTGACATCTCCTGAAAACCTCTTAATATTCTTTTAATACTAAGAATTTCAGCAAGATCATTATTGCAGAACAGAACAGTGTCGTCAGCAAACTTTTCATTTGGTCGTCGAGAGAAATCCGAAGGACAGTGCTGTCACTAGGCGAATCAGAAGTAGTTGGTGCCGTCGCGCCACCACTGCTTGTGGAGTTTTCCTCTGGACTCACTATGTTGCCGAAGTAGTGAAAGACATAGTCGTGGAGGGAAAACTTACGGGGACAATTATTCTGGATCCGATCGACAGTGAGTCGAAACAATTTCTCGAGCACAAAGAAAGGAATCTGGTTCTCCAGGAGTAGCAAGTCATGTTGGATGGTGTTGGCAGCCCAAATAGGGTCGGTATTTTCCTGCCCGCTGCTGATTTTGATTTCACTCTCATGTAGCAGTACTTCTGTGGCTTCTGTCTCAAGTTGCAATGCCAGAGGGCTCTGCATTCTGGTCATTCCATTCGAGGCCTAAGGCAAAAAGTTTATGTGAGACAACACTTTGCTCAATTAACACTATAAGTTTCGTTCAAAATTATTAATGCTTTTGATCAGGCTTCTGAAACTCAAAATTACATTTTAAATTTGTATTTCCTAGTTTACATGACAGAATTGTTTGAATAGATACTATGAGGCATCTCATGATAAGAGAAGCACGTATCAAACTAGTACTCCATCCGTCCCATACTTTTAGTACATCTTTTCATGTTAAGGCTTCATGCTTGTAAACTTTTTCATATTTCTCGTTTTGTGTGTTTTATTCCTCTTTTCTAAATTTTTGTTAGAGTCGTACCGTATTTTTTGGACTAATCGAAGAGATGAGTATAAAATAAAAAATTATTACGAAAAGCAAAAAAAAAGGTCACTGAAGACAAAAAAAAAATAAATTCCAAACACCAGTTTTTTTCAATATGGGTCCAGAATTTTACATCTTACGTTTCCTCAATTATTATTATTTTTTTCTCGGCACGTTTCCTCAATTTTTAATTTTGACATTTACAACAAACAATAATGTTAGATTTTTACACTTTTAATGGTTCATCTCCAAGAGACTAGGTAAATGGGGCATTTTGGCTATTTTAACTGGCATATATAAGTACAGATTTTGTTGTGGAGCCCACCACGGGTCCCACATAAATGATCCAAGCCGTTCATTAAATATAAAACATTTTTTCAACGGTTCCCGTAAAATATTAGCTCAATCCAATAACTTTAGGTGCTTGATCTAATCATTTAATTTTTCATTACCTGAAAATCTAAATGAAAATTTAGATGATTGGATTGAGCACCTATAGGTATTAGATTGAGCTGATTTTTTACGGGGACCTTTGAAAAAATATTTTACATCTAATGAACGGATCGGATCATTTGTGTGGGATCCGTGGTGGGTCCCACAACAAAATCTGTGCACAATCTATGCACAGATGTATGTGTGGTTAGCAGGGTTCTATAAGTACTACAATTTTCGTCTCCAACAGGAGAGTCATTTGCCTATCCAAAAAAAAAAACATAAAAACAGGAGAGTCATTTGGCTAGGCATTTCGCCTATAAGCATTTTGCCTGCAGGCAACATGTAGTTAGTCAGATGAGACTAGGCAAATCTCGTTAACCAATTACACGGTGTCACTTCATCAAGTATCTCGCCAAACATGGGTTGATTTATCTCTTTATGTATTTTACTAGGCAAAATAGATAGTAATGTTTGAGCATATATATATATATAAAAAGTGACTAACAGCAAGTACATCAGAGAATGTAAAATGCCTTTTTTCTCTATTTTGGAGAGAAAAATCACAAAAACATTATTGCACCAGATTAGGTAAAAGAGGAGGTAAAACACATTTGTGAACAGTTCATAGTCATTTTTACCTAAGCACTGTTCATACTATTTTCTTTTTTTATTGTTTCTTTCTCTCTCTCCTCCCTCCTTTCTCCTCTCTTTATTTTTAATATTGGAAAAAGGAAAAAAAATATTTTAATAGGTGATAGGTAAAATGGATTGTGTTGGTGTAATTGTGAAAGAAAAAATTGATAGCTAAAATAGATTTGTGAACTGTTCACAAGGTAGTATACCTACGTACCCACTGATAAACTTGTTTTAAGTAAAATACAAAATTGTACTTTTATGTTCTTTTTGTTGGGTATGCGTAAAATGGCCAATAGTGTTGGAGATGCTTTAGGAGGATCTCCAATAACATAACCAATGTTGGGCTCAGAGTGCCCCCATGGATTTGGTTATACAATGTCACTCTTTGCGATCGCTCTAAAAACAGATTTGTGAGTGCGATGTCGAATGTCATAAAAGACTTAATTGAAACTCTCCCTGACACCAATTATTTTAGGAGAGATGGTGAAAAAGCGGTCCGATTGTAATGCCCCAAGCAGACTACTGGCCCAATACCTTGATTTTGATCCACAAGCCACACCACATGGTCCAAAAGCTTAAGCCCAAGGTACAAGTAGTAACCCACAAGATTTGTTATATGCCCAAGATCATCCATGTAGACTTCCGATGTGGGATGGAGTGTTACAATCTCCCCAACTTTATAGCCTCGCGCTCTCGTGAGGGGTTGAGCACTATAATCACCGATACTAATCAAACCAATAACCAAATCCAACCAAACAACAAGGCCCACATAGTCGTGTACATGGATTGCTTTGATACCACCTGTAACGCCCCAAGCAGACTACTGGCCCAATACCTTGATTTTGATCCACATGGCCCAAAAGCTTAAGCCCAAGGTAATAGTAGTAGCCCACAAGGTTTTTTATATGCCCAAGATCATCCATGTAGATTTCCGATGTGGGACGAAGTGTTACACCGACAACCAAAACTAAATTTTTTTTAAAGTCAGCAACGTGGAAAAGCGGCTCACATGTAATGGTATAACAAAACTTAGGAACCACTTAACCAAATTTTAACCTTTAAATAAACAAAATTAGCAACATTTTTTCTCTGAATAACCAAATTTAATGGAGACCATACACTCTTTTTCTTTTCTCTCTCTTTCTTTCATCTCCCATCACTATCAATGGATCCACCCACTTACATTTATTTTCAACTCTCTCTATCTCGCTCTACTAAAAATGAGTTTTTGATTATAGACTAAATAACCATTGTGTGAGTCATATTTCTAATCTTAGCAACCCTTTAAATGAATAATCAAAAGATGAGGTGACAAATTTTAATTATTCAATTTTGGTTATGCCATTGGAGATGTACAGCTAGAGCATTAGGGAAAAAAAAAAATGAAGTCCTAAGAGAGCACCTAATTAATTGCATCCACAAATACTCATTGAGAATGTAATATGACAAAAGGGGAGTGTGACCTAGTTTTATATGCCAGTATTTGTTATTGCAGAGCGTGCATGAATGATTGCTACATTGAATTTGTTATAATATACTCCCTCTGTTTCAAAATAATTTTCCGGTATAGAAGGAAAACTAAAAAATAATACATTATTTTCAAGAAAAAATTCAATTTATTTTCATAAATTTAAAGAACTCATATATCTAGAACATTGTTGAATTCTTCCAAAAAAAATAGTTGTGTATTTTTTAAGTCATCAACTTGCAGACCGGACGAACACTTTGGGAATGAGGGAGTATTGTAGAAGGTTTTTGTTATGCTATTGTCTAATTGTACCTGTAAAAGGGGTGTCGAAAGATCTGATGATGTAGATGCTCCATTTCCTTCTTGTCCTTTTTCTTTGGGTATGTTCTTTGCTTCTTTGGGTATGTATTTGGATTCGTCGAAGGATTCGTAGAGAAGTTCAAGGATGAAGCAACCATCAACCAACATCATTTCCAACATATGGTCGTCGCTCAGATCTAATTCTACTGCGTAGCATTTCCTGGCCTTGTCTACGCAGTCCTTCATTTCCTTCACACATTCTTGTAACACCGTGGACTTATACTCATCTTCTGATTCCTCTGGCATTCCTGCGGTCAGTCGACGTAGTAGGTAATTCGTGTAGCACTTTTTGATGTCTTGAACGGGTGTCTGGAGGTGTTCGTCATTTTGGTGGAGAGGGCCGATAGCGATGAGTCGAGGGGTGTAGGCGCTTTCCTTCAGCTTACGAAAATCTCTGGGCACCCTGTAAATGCAAGCGAAAGAGAATAAAGAATCGGCTTTCTTGGCACCTTCACTGATATTGTTTCCGATCGTCGATGTGAGGCTCTGAAGAGCCTTCTCATAATCATTCTCCCCTTGACTCATTGCGGTTAAGTGGAATTGCTTTTTATCAATGAAAGCAAGAAGCAGTTGTGCTATACTTGTTGATAGTGTATTGGGTGAAAATGGTTTTGGGCTTTGCCAAGAGAAATTCTATTTCACCCCCTACTCTTTTGAAATTTTTTGTTCACACGCCCCTTTCTCTCCTCTTTTTTTTTTTTTTTTTCCCAATCGGTAGGAGAGATCATTACATCATGTATAAAGTACAAAGTGCAAATCACGGGACACTACATCCATTGTGTGAGAGTCCACTAGATAATCAAGTCTAACAACTGAACCAACATGATAAATAAACACATCAAAGAGACCACAATCACTATAAACTCAACTCAACTATACAAGCCCCATTGGGTGTTTTTTATTTCATCCAACCAAAAGGTTGGATACTTGGATTCCCCTCCCCTCCCTCCATCTTGATATATCCTTTATCAAGATTTCCTCAATAATTAATTTGATGCCGTTTCAAAATAAAAAATAAAAAAATTGCCCATTATTGCTCAATACCCACACCACCACCTTCTTCCAAACATTTTGAAATTTGAACCCCTCAAAATTGGTACTATACTTGTTGATAGTGTATTGGGTGAAAATGGTTTTGGGCTTTTGGATTCCCCTCCCCTCCCCCCATCTTGATGTATCCTTTATCAAGATTTCGTCAATAAATTTGTTGCCGTTTCAAATAAAAAATAAAAAATTTGCCCATTATTGCTCAATTCCCACACCACCACCTTCTTCCAAACATTTTGAAATTTGAACCCCTCAAAATTGGTACTTTTGTTTAGTACTGTCCAGTTTTATGCAAAAAAAAAAACTGATAATAAATTCATATTTGAGTACTCTTCAAAAGAAAATTTATGACACAATTTTGGTTGTAGTGGAACCAGATTGCAAAATTTAAATGGTTGAGTTGTTGTGACGGCCAAATTTTGATGAAAATGGGTGATACGTAGTGTTACCCAAAAATGACAACCAAGAAGGGGGGTGAATCGGGTTGTTAAGCCAATAAAGATTATCTCTAACAATCTTTTAATCAAAACGATATGAGCAAATAAAAAAGAGAGAGTTAGAGAAATAGAACCCGATTATAGTGGTTCGGCCCGGATTTGTCCACGGTCCGGCCTAGTCCACTTCTCCTCAAGCAACTACTTGAAGGTTCCTTCAATCTTTAAAAAGATTACAAGCAGTAAGTCTTGCGGGTGCTTACAACGACCTTATCCCCTAGCTTTCCCGAGGAGCTAGTACAACCGCAAGAGTTTTCTCCGAAAACCTCTCAAAAACAATAACACCCAAATTCAAGCCCGAATTTGGTCTTCTAAGCTTTCAAGTGTTTGACTCAAACACTCGCTTAGGAATTACAAGTTTGTGGAGAAATTTGAAGCTCTCAAATAACAATAACCTCACAAGGTAGATATGAAAGTGGAAGCTCTCAACTTATACAAAGATCTCTCTCAAGATAGATATGAAAGTGTTGGCTTGATCTTTTGGGGAATTTGCTCTTGGAGTGATATGGAATGTTGTAGCTTGAATCCCCTTGATTCCCGCCTCATCAATGAGTTCTTGAACCCTTATATAGCCATCCAATCTTCTACTAGCCGTTTGTAGAGTGTTGGAACCGTTGGAGAGTTGAGTGGATGAACTAGCCGTTGGAACTAGCCGTTGGAGGCCATTTTACACTAGCCGATTGACAGAGAGGTCGTCCGGGTGGTCGACCGGCCGGTCTTCCGGTGGGACAACCGGTTGGTCTCCGGGTGTCACACCCTTCTGTTTAGACAGCCGGCTTGTCAGCCGGTTCGTCAACCTGTGGCTCAAAATTTCTTCTAAATAAATTCGTTAAAGCATGAATTGAGCTCATTAAGTCTTTGTAAGTATTGAACTATGAATCCAAGAGACTTATGCAATTATTTCAAGGCAAAGTAGAAATTAGTCCGAAAAAGGACTTTGCGATAAAAGATTTTCTTTTGCCAAATAAAAACTTCATCCATATAATCATCAAAATAATAAATAGTAATGCATATAATTTTCCGACAAATTATCATGCATATATTTGTCAACAATCTCCCCCCTTTTTGATGATGGCACAAAATGATAATTTTTATGCAATGAAAAGATTATGCCGATAAATCTCCCCCTTAGTACATGCTCCCCCTTAATAAAATCTTTTAAGGAATATGAGGAGTATAATCGAGAATGATGATAGATATGAGCGAACAGAGTAATTGATATGTCATAAGATACGCATCTTGTGGTTGCCATGGATCTTAACTCTTAGACGGTTAAATCTACAAACAAGAGCCGAGGCTCTGATACCAATTGTTACCCAAAAATGACAACCAAGAAGGGGGGTGAATCGGGTTGTTAAGCCAATAAAGATTATCTCTAACAATCTTTTAATCAAAACGATATGAGCAAATAAAAGAGAGAGAGTTAGAGAAATAGAACCCGATTATAGTGGTTCGGTCCGGATTTGTCCACGGTCCGGCCTAGTCCACTTCTCCTCAAGCAACTACTTGAAGGTTCCTTCAATCTTTAAAAAGATTACAAGCAGTAAGTCTTGCGGGTGCTTACAACGACCTTATCCCCTAGCTTTCCCGAGGAGCTAGTACAACCGCAAGAGTTTTCTCCGAAAACCTCTCAAAAACAATAACACCCAAATTCAAGCCCGAATTTGGTCTTCTAAGCTTTCAAGTGTTTGACTCAAACACTCGCTTAGGAATTACAAGTTTGTGGAGAAATTTGAAGCTCTCAAATAACAATAACCTCACAAGGTAGATATGAAAGTGGAAGCTCTCAACTTATACAAAGATCTCTCTCAAGATAGATATGAAAGTGTTGGCTTGATCTTTTGGGGAATTTGCTCTTGGAGTGATATGGAATGTTGTAGCTTGAATCCCCTTGATTCCCGCCTCATCAATGAGTTCTTGAACCCTTATATAGCCATCCAATCTTCTACTAGCCGTTTGTAGAGTGTTGGAACCGTTGGAGAGTTGAGTGGATGAACTAGCCGTTGGAACTAGCCGTTGGAGGCCATTTTACACTAGCCGATTGACAGAGAGGTCGTCCGGGTGGTCGACCGGCCTGTCTTCCGGTGGGACAACCGGTTGGTCATCCGGTTGGTCTCCGGGTGTCACACCCTTCTGTTTAGACAGCCGGCTTGTCAGCCGGTTCGTCAACCTGTGGCTCAAAATTTCTTCTAAATAAATTCGTTAAAGTATGAATTGAGCTCATTAAGTCTTTGTAAGTATTGAACTATGAATCCAAGAGACTTATGCAATTATTTCAAGGCAAAGTAGAAATTAGTCCGAAAAAGGACTTTGCGATAAAAGATTTTCTTTTGCCAAATAAAAACTTCATCCATATAATCATCAAAATAATAAATAGTAATGCATATAATTTTCCGACAAATTATCATGCATATATTTGTCAACACGTAGCAACTGTATTACCCATTTATAGATAAGAGACATGAAATATGTACCCTAAAGGTCATGTTCAGAAGATAAATGGATTTCAACACCCATTGATGATGAGGTCGCTATTTCGCTGCACCAAAAGTTTTCTTCGTCACCTCTTGGTGAGGTCGGAAATGAGGAAACCTACATCGAGATCCCAAATAAATGACGGGCTAAAATAATTTCTGTATGTCTTTAATTTGTCGTGCGAAACACACAAGTGAAATCCATCTCGGGATCTCATACAAATGACTGCACTTTTCAATTTGTGTAAAATAGTATTTTTTTTAAGATCCCTGTAAATATTTACTCAGTCAGACATCAATAAGAGTTTAATCAATTCCTTCAATTTTTGGCCTCAATGAATTTAGGGACTCAAAATTAAACTAATTGATCGAGTGTGTCCTTAATAATACCTGACTGAGCTAATTATTGTGAGCACCCTTAAAAAAATATTTCAAACAAATTGAATGGCTCCAATTATTTGTGTGTAATCCTCAAGTGGGTCGCGCACAATCCAGTATACATTTTGGTGTACCCATAGTTTTTTTTTTTTTTCCTTTGATATAGATGTTGCGGAGTGAGGCACGTGTTTAAACCTTTCAGGTTAAAATGTGGTTAGAAAAAAAAGGGGATAAGATCATACAAAAGACAACAATGGTCCCCAAATATATGTGAATTGGAAATTATAAATGAAAACAAACAACCAAAACTTGTTCATTGCCACATTTTATTGCCGTCTATTAGAGGCCTTATCATTCAGGAAGCATATATATATCTATGTGTTGACAAATGACAACTATGATTTTGTCTTATTTATTCCCTTTTACCTACCCGTTGTAGCTTATTGGGCTCCATCATAGACATGACAATTAACCAACAAAATTGGCAATAAATTGTAATAGAAAAGCTACTTATTTTATTTTGAGGAAGAACAGTGGTAATATTGTAGAAAAAAAGTAGTAGTATTTTTATGCATTCCTACATTTAGTTCTATATATATATATATATATACACACACACACACACACACTCCCCTTCATATACGGACGCCCTTACTGAGCTAACATGCGGACGTTGCTTTTACGCCGTTGGATCTCATCCAACGGCGCAGATTAAAAGGGGGAGCTCGCGGGTAAAAATAGCCATGGGTCGGGTAATTTGGTTCTCGGGTCATACCAGGTCGGGTCAAACAAGCCCCCCCTCTCCCCCTCATTCAGACGCGTTCCACACAGGGGAAGAGAGAGAGAGAGAGAAAGAAGAGGAGAAGACGATTGACGATTTTGAACGAAGAAGACGATCGGCGACGAACGTAGAAGAACACGAATACAACCATGGTATCTCTCCCTTTATCTCTCCCTCTCTCTCGATTTCCCCTCTCGATTTTCCCCTAGCAAGCAGAAACCCTAACACAAAGCTGTGTTCTTGTGAAGTAGAAACCCTAACAAATAGAACACGAATTCTTCCACTGTAATACCAGATACAACAAGCTATCTCTATCTTGTGAAGGAGAAGAACGTACGACGACCACCAGATTAGGGCTCCATTTCAAGGTATCTTTCTCTCTCTTTTCGGATCTGTTTTTTTGTTTTTTGGATTTAGGGTTTGTTCGATTTACCAGCAAATGGCATAGAAATTAGGGTTGTGAAATTGGGTTAGGGTTTGTGTTTTTTTTTCTTTTCCAGTTGTGGTTTTTTACGAGTTAGGGTTTCTTTGGAGTTAGATTTTTCAAAAATTGGTAATTTAAAGTTGTACAAAATCGGTATTGATTGATATTATGCTTTGTGATATAGGAAGAAGGTGGTGGCCTAATTAATGTGTGTTTTAACAGGTACTTTAATTGGCCGGAAACGCGGCGAGGGACAATAAGACGACCCGTATCGTGCCGCGACACATTCAGCTCGCGGTGAGGAACAATGATGAATTGAGCAAGTTACTTGGAGATGTGACAATTTTGAATTGTGGTGTGATGCCAAATATTCACAACCTCTTGCTTCCAAAGAATGCCGGTGGCTCGTCGAAGCCCTCTGCTCGATGAGGATTAGCACTTTTGAATTAGGGTGTTTTTTACTGTGTAGTTTACTGGAGTTTCTGAACCACTAGTTTACTGGAGTTTAGCATTGTTGTTTTAGTTGGATTACTGGTGGGTTTAGTAATGTGAATATGAAGCAATTTTTCAGCTTAGAAGTTGTAAAGCAGATATCGAGCATTATGGAAAAGCAGAGAAGATAAAAGGGAAGTTTGTGATGTTTACATCTTTTGTTACTAGTTTATGAGCAGGATTGCCCTCGACGTCAAGTAAAATGTAGTTCGCTCGACAGACTAAACACTTAAAGGAGCACACAACAATTCATTCATCATTTGGGACGTTAATTTTTCTTGTTCTTTCAAAGAATTTAAGCAATGACTAACCATTCAGCTTTCTTGTTTATTTTGTTAACCTAACATTCAAAAAACCAGTTTCCAAAACAGTTTCAAGCACATTCAACCTATTGTATGGGACATGTTTAACTCCAATTACCACTCATTTCTCAGTTGATGAGCACAGTCTTATTACATCTATCAATCAAAATACAACCTGGGAAAAATGAACAAAAGAATATATAACATAAATTAAGTCTCCAAAACTCTCCAAAGATGTGTACAACACCCATCCAAAATACAAAAATCAAGTCTCCAAAACTGAAAAAAAAAATTAGACTCATTCAAGCCACGGGCCTATTAGTCAGCAAAACCATAACATAATTTGACCATCTGTATGCAAAAAACTGACAACAGGAAGCAACAAAAGGGGTCTAAAACAAGAAAAACTAAATACAAATCACTCAGGTATGCCTCCATATCCTACCTCCATATCCTGTGACTTTGCCTTGAAACCTTGGTGATGAAATTGTTTCGGCTAATCAAGAAACACAAGTTACTAATTCATTGTTCTTAGGCTTCAGTTCACTTGGACTTGTTTTTGCCTACAAACATGAAACTGACCACCAAATTAGAAGCAATCCAATGCACAACTTGCAAATAAAAGCAAGCAAAAATGATAAAGCCTAATATTGGTGTATGCAAACAGCACTTTTAACCGCCTAATATTGCTAATTCAATGCCATACTACTCAACAAACGTCCATAATAAAGAACTAAACATATTAAACATGAAAACTTACAATTAACAAATCCAGAGTAATTTTTTGGACCCCCACCCCTTCTTTGTAACAACAATACCCCTTCCTAACGATTACATTGTCGTTATTCTTTCTGCTAGAACTTGATCAACTTCGCATTCAATCACACAATTGTATTTCTCCCTAATTTTTAACCAATTTTTTAACCCAAAGAGAGAGAGAGACAGACCTTGGTTGGTGGTCGGTCAGTGGTGGCATAACGCTTTCTTCTTGTCGATCCATCTCCATATCTGGTTTCACAAAGCATAATATCAATCAATACCGATTTTGTACAACTTTAAATTACCAATTTTTGAAAAATCTAACTCCAAAGAAACCCTAACTCGTAAAAAACCACAACTGGAAAAGAAAAAAAAACACAAACCCTAACCCAATTTCACAACCCTAATTTTTGTGCCATTTGCTGGTAAATCGAACAAACCCTAAATCCAAAAAACAAAAAAATAGATCCGAAAAGAGAGAGAAAGATACCTTGAAATGGAGCCCTAATCTGGTGGTCATCGTACATTCTTCTCCTTCACAAGATATAGATAGCTTGTTGTATCTGGTATTACAGAGGAAGAATTCGTGTTCTATTTGTTAGGGTTTCTACTTCACAAGAACACAGCTTTGTGTGAGGGTTTCTGCTTGCTAGGGGAAAATCGAGGGGGGAAATCGAGAGAGTGGGAGAGATACCATGGTTGTATTCGTGTTCTTCTACATTCGTCGCCGATCGTCTTCTTCGTTCGAAATCGTCAATCGTCTTCTCCTCTTCTTTCTCTCTCTCTCTCTCTTCCCCTGTGTGGAACGCGTCTGAATGAGGGGGAGAGGGGGGGCTTGTTTGACCCGACCTGGTATGACCCGAGAACCAAATTACCCGACCCATGGCTATTTTTACCCGCGAGCTCCCCCTTTTAATCCAACGGCGTAAAAGCAACGTCCGCATTTTAGCGCAGTAAGGGCGTTCGTATATGAAGGGGAGTGTGTGTGTGTGTATATATATATAATTTTTTTTAATCAGCAAAAAAATGAGTTTACATACCATTAAAGATAATGATACAAAAAAGAAATCCTGTAGTAACACATCGGCCAAGGAGCGTCATACAAAGACGCGCAACCAGCTCAACCTATCACTACAATTTACCTCACATTTAGTTCTATTGCTTGAAAATCTTTATTTGTTTGTATTAATTTTGTCATGGGTAATAATTGAGCATGGTAAGTTACAAATGGTCCCCTTAATTCAATTTTGATGCCTGCCCCTTCGGTATGTTGGGTAGTGATTCACGTGGATAAACGAAGACAAACGAAGTTGTGGTAGCTGCTTTCCAAATGACAAAGGCGCAATTAATGCGATGGCCTGTTAGATCTTTCAGGGAAAAAAAGTGATTAGAAAAAGGGTAAAACCATAAGATTGAAGGGGACCTTTCTTTACCTTTTTTTTTTGTTAAAGGTGAAGAAATTTATTCATCTCTAGCAGACAACTGGGAATTCTATGGGGGCAAAATGGAAGTTCACAGACCGGACCAACCATTAGAAAAGGGCTTTCTAAGCACAAATATGTACATCCCGATTACATTCACGTTTAATGAAATCAAAATCACAAAAAATAAATTGACTCTTCAAAACAAGACAATCATGCGCAAGCACCGCAATGTCAGAAGGAGGGCTCGTGAGGCCGAGCAACTTTTCACAATTGCCTCCGCATCAGACTCGAAGGACACCCGTGTAAGGTTAAGGGCAATTCCCAGTTTCAATCCATCCCGAATTGCAAGAGCTTCCACAATTCGAGATGAATTGATTTCGGGGTGTGTAGTTAGTAGCATACGGCATACCGATAACCTTACCGTCTGCACCACGAGCAATAGCACCAGTTCTGACTGAATTCATGTTCCTAGATACTGCCGCGAAAGGGGACCTTTCACTGCCTTCAAAGTTCATTGACCAACTGCATAGGAGTACTATATATCATAAGAAAAAAGGGCAAAATCATAAGACCTTCATGGCCAGTTCCTAAATGAAGGCAATGAATTAATGCTCTAGCTAGCATCACACAACATATCAAAGGGGCAGGCATCAGTGAGTCCCCTGTTATTAATCCATGCATATTTTTAATTAGGATACTGATTTTCGCGCTCCACCTTTTTGTTTTTATACTGTGATGTTGCTGGCAACATCACAGTGTATTTTGTTTTTACACTGTGATATTGCCAACAACATCACAGTGTAAAAACAAAAAGGTAGAGCGCCTGCAGTAAACCTTGGAGCGCAAAAATCAGTGGCCTTTAATTAATCCGAAGATGGAAAACAGAAAAATGAAAGTGATACCTTGGGTTAAAATCCTCTGAGACCATATCAGTGATTCAAACTATATATTCATGTCCTTGCAATTAAGGAGAATAATATCTCCTCTGTAAGAAATCAATTTAAATGGGCAGGGATCAACTCGTGAAAAACTCATATTTACATTTCCTTTTGCAGAACGAAAAATCTTATGTTTGTTATCTTATTTACCTTCCATATGAACCTAATTAATGTTGCATCAACATGAACTTTTGCATAAATATTTTCCATTGCGGAGTATACAAAATGTGCATTTTGAATCGTCGACATCCTGTGATGGGAATATTTCATATGGCAGTGACTAGTTTGCAGAATTTTGGAAGCAACAATGTTATTTTGGAAGGTGATGCTCAGAAGATCGTTCGAATGTTGCAAGGAAGGAGCTTGATTAGTGCTAATTCGGATGTTATAATTCATGATACTTTTTGTGGTGGCTGGCTTTCTCCGGTTTGACCTTGTGGCTTGGATGGTTGAGACTTGGATGTGGACGGATTAGACCTGCGCACGAAACAACCGCGTTAGTGCCCAAACCCGGAGCGTGGTGTCCGGGGCAGGCACTCCGACGCCCTAGTCAGTAAACAGGATAGATATGGAGGTGTAGTCTAGGACTTGAGAGAGTATTCTGGACCTACCTTATTAAAGAGGTGAATACCTCCTTTTATAGCCAAAGGGATGCAGAGTCCAAATCCCATTAGGACTCTTATTCGTTGCATGATGAACCCGCCTATCTCGGATCCAGATAGACACCTCAATCCTGAACCTATCCAATCTCCTATACTCTGCTCCTGAATATAAGGGATTGGATAAGACGTGAGGTTGCCTTCCCCTGCCCAACTCTCCATAACTTTCTCTCCAAGTTAGGGGACAGAGGGCTCGGCGAGCGTAGGTCCTGCCGAACCAGATCATATCGATTAATACACACGCCGAACCAGACCGTTCCCTTCCGTGGATCGACACTTCGGTTAACTTTATCCAGGCCCGGCCGAACTCGGATCGGCTACCGACCCAGACCGCCGACCCATGGGTAGTAGAACCACTGCCCTGGCTAATTGGTGCAACGTGGCCACCGTCCTGGTCCCTCCGCCGGACCACGCCCTCCACAATAGCCCCTCAACCTCTTCCTCCTTTGCAAAAGGTGGGAGGGGTTGACCACACAAGGAAGAATTGCTACCGAGGGCGTCCTGAGACAAAACGTGCCGAGCGTATACCGCCGGTCCAGTGTGGGCTGGTGAAAGAGCCTTCTCGAAACCTGGGGTAATGATGCATCCGCAGCAACCGAGGGCTGATGGGACCGCTGGGAGTCAGAGATCGAACGGTCCATTAGGAAACCCAAACGGCGTGATGTGCCACGTGGTGGAAGGGGAAACGACGCCGGTACGAAACGGCGCAGGCTTTCCACGTGGCACGAAGAGAGTGGGCGGGGCGGCGACGCTTCGGTTCTCGTGCTTCGACGTTTAGGGTTCCCACCCGTTCAATCCATCCTCTATATAAGAGGAGAGGCGGGACAGAATATCACTTTCTGCTCTCGCCTCTTTTGCTCTGCAACTCCAACTGCTGCCGCCTTTTCTAGCGCCTCCGTTGCTCAGCCACTCGCCGCCATCCAATTCCAGTCTTCTCTCAGGTAACTCCGCTACCCCTTCTGGTTCTTTCTAAGTCTTTCAAGATGCAATACTCCAAGCACACCCCCACATTTGCACAAAAACTTGTTCCATATGAATAGTGTCATTCTCCCATGGCTGCCCGCAACCGTGGGCCGCCGTCTGGACTGCCAACAACGGCGGTCCTCCACCGAGCCAATCCCACCACTTGATAAGAAACCATGGCTTCCGCCGAGAAGGATCCTAAAGGGCCCCCCTCGGCAGGGATCTAGATGCACATGAGTAGCCATGCTGAAGTAGAATTCTCATCACCCCTTCTATTTCTTCCTCTGTTTAGGTCTTCAGCATGGTGGATCCCAACTCACTCTTGCCGAGCATCAATACTGGAGCTTACCCAGACCTTCAAGAAACCATCCAGGCGCTCGGCAGAGGATACAGGAGCTTCAATGAAAGCTCTAGCAACTTTGCTCAGCGGTCCGGTGGCCCAATCATCCCTGGCATCCACATCCCCCTCCAAATTGATGACAGGTCTTCCAGGGACATCCTCTATGGGAGGAGTGACTCCCCCGGCGAATCCGCCGAGGGAGACACACACGGCTCCGTCCCGGAAGAGGCCAATAGGGAGCGTACAGCCACCGGGGCCCAGGCCAGCACGTCGACCCCGGCTGATACACCACCGAGCACCTCTGATACAACAAGAGGTGCCGAAGCACCCCCGCCGAGGGACGTCAACCTTCTCCCTCCACTACCAACGGGTCTCGGACCCATGCCGTACAGCCATTTCTTCGGCGATGGCCCAGGTGGCTTTACGCAGGACTTTCGGATCAAATATTCGATCCCAGACGATGTCCTAGTCGAAAGGGTCACCACCGAACAGATCCCCTTCGGTGGGGACTTCATCGTCCTACCCTTGTACGCAATCATCGAGGGAGGGGTAAGGTTCCCCATGAACCCCTTCCTCCGCTGGTTTCTGTCGGACTACAACCTTGCACCGATCCAGGTTGCAGTCAACACCTGGCGCATCCTGTGCTTGGCAATAAGGTTGGCAGAGATCAACAACCTGCCGCTCATCCTTGGGGACCTGATGCTGATGTACATAGTATCAAGGGTCCCCAAGTATGACAAATACTACCTCACCACCCGCCAACACTTCGACCACCTGGTGGACCGCCTCTACGACTCTGAAAAGTGGTGGATGGTCCTGGTCAAGGTATCTGGTAACTTCGAGTGGGGTCCCATTAATCCCCTACTCGACTACACCTTTCCGACCAGGCAAGGTTCGGAGATCGAGAGACCTTACAAAATCCCTCGTGTGCGAGGGTTCCCCGGCCACGGGGACAAGCCTGGTACGTATCTCTTTCTATACACTGTTGTCTATACTTGTATCCATTCATACTGATCTTCTTCTTTCACTTTCAGATTGCTCGGCACCGAACAAGGGACTCCTAGTTACTGGCAACTGGACGAACCTAATCGCCCTGCTTCGGTGCCCTAACCGAGACGCGCCAACCCTCCTCGGATACAAGCCTTTCTATCACGGGTACGTAAGCCGAAAGAACAAAGAGAAGATGGTGAGGAAGAAGGTCAACCTTGGTACTTATGCCGGGGAAGCACTGAAGCTGCAGTACCTGGCCCAAGACCTATCTTCCTCCGGGCTGCCAAAAAGGGAAGAGAAGGTGCCAGCTCCCACAAGCAAGCCGGAGCCCAAGGAGAAGCCCGCCGAAGCTGCAGCTATGGTGCCACGCTCCACTCGCCGAAGGGAAAAAGGCCCAACCGCCGAGGGGGAGGGCCCCCATATTGCTAAGAAGGCCAGAGTCTCCAAAGAGGACGTGCAGGTCTTCAGCCCCGGCCATCCTGAAGGTGCATCCGCGGAGCCCTTTGTTCCGAGACTGGTCTGTCCTGACGGGCACACAATCTCGACCGGCGACAGTCTGGGGGAGATCCCCCACTTGGCCATGACTCTCCTAAATGGCCTGGTCCTCCCAAAGGACATGGAGAAGCTGAAAAAAGGCAAGGCCGACAACATGGCCGAACTGTGCCTTCACCTTGCCAAGGTATGGATTCCCAAGCTAACTTCAATGAAAGTTGAATGTTCCTTCAATCTTACTGCCTTTTTCTAATGCTAACTCTTTCTTCTTATTTCGCAGGCCGGCCAGTGTGCCAGTAAAGCTTTTACTGACATGGAGGTCCTCCTTGAAACGAAGAAGACCCAACGGGGGGACCTCCAGGCCATGAGGAAGGAGGTGAAGGAGGCCAACGACCAGATCGAGGCGTTGGAGGCTCAAGTTGCCGAGGCCAAGGCTGGCCTGGAAGAGAGGGACCGCTTGGCGCTGAAGCTCAAGGAGATTGAAGCCGAGCGGGACCAACTCAAGGAGGGGATGAAGCGAATGGAGGACGAGCTGCCGGCCAAGCTGGAGGAGGCCGGCGATGCGGGTTACAACGAGGCCGGTGAAGACTACAAGGAGCAGGTGGAAGTCCTTGTCACGAAGGCTTTCAGGGAGGGAGAGCGGAAGGGATTCGAAGATGCTCATGCCTCCTCCTTCCTCCGTGGATTCCAGGTCGGCCTAGACTACGCCGAGGTCTCCAAGGATGACCACCGAAGGGAGAACCCAGTGGTGCTTCCTGTGGAGCTGCCGAAGCACCTGCTTCCAGCTGAAGAGGCCAACCCAGCTGCCGACGTGCCGCCGAGCCCCGTTGATCAGCCCAACCCAACGGTTAATAAGCCGCTGAGTCCTGCCGAGGCATCCAACCTTACTGAGATCCCAGATCCAACCTCGGCCAAGCCCGTCACCCCCACCGAGCAGCCTATAGTGGAGCCGGCGAAGCCTGCTGATGAATCCATCGTAGAGTAGTTTATTTTTAATTTTGTAGAATCGAGGGTCGGCAAAAGTATCTTATTCAGCCGAGCCCCTGTTTTGATTTGTAATGGACCAACTTCAGTATGATGAAAGTTCTAAGTTTTTCTGTCTATGTTTTTGCACTTCATGCATGTTAAGACTCATGTATCGCACTTCATGCACATGGTTTAACAAAAAATCTCTCTAATAAGTATCCGTCCCAGCTTGCCGTCCCCAGCCCCTGATCCGGAGAAAACCTACCACCGAGGTTGGTTCCGCCGGATCAAAAGGAACGGCCGAAGCTGGGAATGCCCCCTTCAGGATATGGCATGCAAAAGTCCTTGCCGAACAGAATCCGATAAAGCGTGCCTCGGCAAACCGAGCATAAAAATACCACCGAGGCTAACAAAATACATTGAAAAATAGAAACAACCAATCTTTATTGAAACAACTCTTTGTAAAAAACTGAAGGCTGAAACAAATAGCCGAGGCGAAAAGCCAAAAGAAAATTTAAGCGTAAAATTTCCGAAGCAGCTGTGCGTTCCAATGGTTCGGTATCGCCGTACCATCCATCTCAGCAAGTTCATATGAGCCATAACCAACCTTCTTAACCACCCGGAATGGACCTTCCCACTTCGGCATGAATTTCTTCAAATGTTTCTTCTGGACTATCTGCCGAAGGACAAGATCATCCACATTGAAGGGGCGGCTCCGCACATTATTGTTATAACTCCGAGCCAACTGCTGCTGATAAGCTGCATACTTAATGTAGGCATTATCTCGAAGCTCATCTGCTCGATCTGCTTCGGTGGCTAACATTGCATCGTTCGTTGGAACGTCAAATGTTGCAGTTCGAGACGTGGGCCGAGTAACAGCTACAGGGAGCACGGCCTCGACGCCGAACGCCATGGAGTAAGGAGTACGACCAGTGCCGCGCCGTGGAGTGGTTCGGTAGCCCCATAGAACATCAGGCAACTCTTCCGCCCACTTGCCGCGCTTGTTTCTGAGTCGACGCTTCAGGCCGGCAGAGATAGCTTTGTTTGCAGCTTCGGCCTGTCCGTTTCCCTGAGGATAGGAAACAGAAGCCGTCTTCATCTGTATGCCGCGCCTCTTGTATATGGCCTTGATTGCGTCGGCGACAAACTGGGTACCGTTGTCTGACACAATGGCATATGGTACGCCGAACCTGGTAAAAATATGTTTCCAAAGGAAACTTTCCACATCAGCGGCGGTGATTGTTATGAGTGCCTTGGCCTCCACCCATTTGGTATAATAATCCGTAGCAGTGATGATGTGGGTAAAGCCGCCAGTAGCCTTCGGCAGCTTGCCAATAATATCCACCCCCCATTGAGCAAAGGGCCATGGACTAGAAACTGGTTGCAACGGTAGGGTCGGCTGGTTTATAAGAGGAGAATGTTTTTGACAAGACTTGCATTGCTTGGCAAACTCCGTAGCCGTGTGTACCATCCTCTTCCACCAATAACCCTGGGAAAGGGCACGGTCGGCTAAGGATCGGCCACCGGTGTGACAACCAGCACTTCCTCCATGTAACTCTTCAAGAATGCCGGGCACCTCCTGCTCATGCACCACACGGAGATCTGGACCAGTGTATGATCGGCGGTACAGTGTGCCGGAGGGATCGAGAAAATAGGAAGCAGATTGACAACGGATCTTATGGGCTTCCTTCCGATCGGCCGGAAGCACGGCGTGCTTCAAATAGGAGACGAGGGGATCCATCCAACTCGGCGCCTGATGGATGTCCATTACCTCAAGTGGCTCTGGCTCGAAGCTCGGTGATGGGACTTCGCCGAGGACAATCGTTCTTTCCCCTCCCTGATCGGCACATACGGCTCCCAGTCCGGCAAGAGCATCGGCATGAGAATTGAGATCACGACCCACATGGTCAAAAAATACATTTTTGAATGAACCAGTCAGGGCAACAACTTGGCTCACGTACTTGTTCATGCGTGCATCCTTAGCCTCGTAATCATCATTGAGCTGGTTAACGACGAGCTGTGAATCGCTATAAACCTGAACCTCTTCGGCACCCATATGCCGAGCTAACTTGAGCCCGGCAATAAGGGCCTCATACTCTGCCTCATTATTGGTTGCTGGAAAACCAATGCTCAACGAATGCTCGTGCAAGGTTCCGCTCGGTGATATTAGAACAATCCCGGCACCAGCCCCTCGGTTATTAGACGCTCCGTCTACATGGAGTCTCCAAGCGTGCCCGGTGAACAAGCTCGCTCGGCGTGAAGGGATGGGCCGCTTTGTGATGTACTCTTTGTGAGCTGGATGGCTCGACCGAGGTCCAGGGGCTGGCCCGGTGGAATCTCTGGCCAGATCCTCTTCACTGCTTCTGCCGTCTTCCACCCCAGGGGAGAACTCGGCGACAAAATCGGCCAACACCTGACCTTTGATTGCCGTTCTAGCCTGATAACGGATATCAAAGTTTGCCAACTCCAGGGACCACTTGCACAATCTGTTGGAGAGATCTGCCTTGCGTAACACTGCTCTCAAAGGGTACTCGGTAATGACCACAATGGTGAAGCTCTGGAAGTACGGCAGGAGCTTCCTCTTCGCCATTACCAATGCCAAAGCCAGTTTTTCTATTGGGAGGTAGCGAGTCTCGGCGGGGAGAAGTGCCTTGCTAATGTAGTAGACTGGCTTCTGGTCCGTGCCCGTTACACTCTTTGAGGTTTCCTGCCGAACCAGGACAGCACTAACAGCATGCTCGGAAACTGCAAGGTAGAGGTGAAGCTCGTCCCCTTCCTTGGGCACAACCAGCAAAGGTGCCTGGGACAGACATCTTTTCAGCTCGGTGAGAGCGTTGTCGCAGTCCGGCGTCCATACGAAGCTTCTTCGGCTGTTGCCTTTAATCGATTGAAAAAACGGTCGGCAGATATCCGAAGACTTGCTGATAAAGCGATTAAGGGCGGCAGCCATGCCGGCGAGGCGCTGAACCTCCCTCACCGTGGCCGGAGCCCTGATTTCCTGTATGGCCTTGATCTGACTTGGGTCGGCCTCAATTCCTTGGCGAGTAACCAAATGTCCAAGGAATTTGCCAGAGCCAACGCCGAATGCACATTTTTCAGCATTCAGCTTCAAGCCGAACCTCTTGAGAACACCAAAAATTTCGCCGAGGTGGAGAAGATGATCGGATGCTTCCTTACTTTTGGCGACCATATCATCAATGTAAGCTTCCATTATCCTACCGAGGATCCCTTTGAACAGCAAAGCTACCATACGCTGGAATGTAGCCCCGGCGTTTTTTAAACCGAAGGGCATCACCAAGTAACAGTAAGTGCCACTGGGAGTGATGAACGCCGTCTTCTCCTGATCCTCCTCATCCATGGCAACTTGATGGTACCCTCTGTAAGCGTCCATAAAGCTCAGCCGAGCATATCCAGCGGTAGCATCCACCAACTGATTGATCCAAGGGCACGGGAAACAGTCCTTAGGGCATGCGTCGTTCAGATCGGTGAAATCGACACAGACGCGCCACTTGCCGTTCTTCTTCCGGACCACCACCGGATTTGCTAGCCATGTTGGATACTGGACCTCTCGAATAGCTCCGGCATCAAGGAGGCGTTCTACCTCTTCATTCACTGCATCGGCGTGTAGGGCCGAAGATCGTCGAGGCTTCTGCACAACCGGCCGCCGAGCCGGATCAACGTTCAACGAATGTTTTATCACGTCGGGACTAACGCCCGGCATTTCATAAGGAGTCCAAGCAAAGACTTCCATGTTCTTTTTGAGGAACTCGACCATCTCTGTTTTCTCGACCTCATCAAGAGCCGAGCCAATGAGAAAAGAACGGGTCCCATCTTCGTTGACCGCAATCCGAACCAAGTCTTCCACGGCCCTGTCGCTCGCCGGTCTTCCAACCTCTTCAGGACCTTGCAGCGCCTCTCTCGTCCTCTCTTCGGTGGTGCCCTCATCTAGTAACTCAGGTACCTCTATACTCTGTACCTCTTTTGCTCGGCCCTTTCCGCGGACAGAGTTGACGAAACACTTTTTCGAGGCCACCTGGTCCCCCTTGATGGTCTCCTGTCTCCCAGACTCTCCAATGAATCTAACACATTGGTGAAGTGTGGATGCCACAGCCCTCATGCTGTGTAACCAATTTCTTCCCAGGATTGCGTTATATGGGCTCGGCGAACTAACCACGATGAATTCCATATCCAACTTCACCGAACCAGCATATACTGGGAGTACGATCTTGCCGAGCGGGTAGACCGGAATTCCAGTAAAACCAATCAAAGGGGCTTCCACCGGGGCCAATTGCTCTTTTGAGAGACCTAAAGCTTTGAACGCTGAGTAGAATAGGATCTCCGCCGAGCTTCCCTGATCGACCAATACCCTCCGGACAAGTTTCCGCTGAAATTGTAGAGAGAGGACCAAGGCATCATTGTGGGGTAGAGATAACCCCTCCAAATCTTGCTCGGTGAACCTGATCTCCCACGTGCTACGAGCATCCATCTTCCGTTTTGACGAATTTTGAACCATCATCACCCCCGGCGGGGTAGGGCTGTATAATCTTTCGTGGAGCTCGTTGGCCTGGGCCTTGTTCATTGGCCCATGAATGCAATGCACCACGCCGTCGAGATCTTGGGCTCTCGGCGGGATCCCTGCGTTCGGCGACTTGGTTCGGTCGATCCACCGATCCATCTTTCCTTGCTGGACTAACTCCTCGAGGTATATTTTGTAAGGCTGGCATGCCGTTGTATAGTGCCCTTGTTCATTGTGGAATGAGCAGTATACCCTCGGGTTCGGTTCCCGGCCATCGGCGGTTCCCATTTTCTCCGCCGCCCCTGTTGGCCATTGGAAACCAGGAAGCCGTCCACATTCTCGGAGCATACGGAAGATTGGCTCCTTAAAATAGGTCGTGATGGCAAGGTGGTCACGCCCATCGCTAGGCGGGCGGTCCCGCGTCTTTCCACTTCCTTTGTTTCCGCCGAACCCTGCGCCATCCTTTTTGGACACTATGTTAACCTGCTTCTTTACTTCCTTGGCCGCCGTCTTACCCAGCTCGGCTACTGGAGCTACTTCGGATCCACCGATGTACTCCTCAAGCTCTATATACCGAGCAACGGTATGCATGAGCTCTGTCATATTGTTCGGCGGCCGAAGCATCAATTCCTTGGATAGGTCAGAGTTCCTATCCAGTCCACGTTTGAATGACGTAGCCGCAGTCTTTTGGTCACAGCTTTCAACCATGTTATATACGTTATAGAAGCGCTCAGAATAATCCTTCAAGGACTCGCCGGTCTTCCGCCGAAGGTCCGTTAAGGCTTCTATTGTTTTTGGCCTCCGGTTACTTGCCACAAACCGTGCCGTAAATGAACGCTCCAGTTCGCCGAAGCTGCTTATTGAACCTGGCTTTAGCTGTGTATACCACAACATGGCAGTGTCCGGGAGGCTCAGGGAGAACGTTCGGCACATCATTGCCTCGCTCAATCCGCAGAGCGCAGCCATGGACTTGAACTGCTGGACATGGGTCGGCGCATCCGACTTCGCGTTGTATATGGTGAATTTGGGGACTTTGAAGTGGGGGGGGAGAGGCTCATCCGCTATAGCTTTGGAAAAGGGGGAGACACCTTTCGCCGAGGTTGTTGTAACCCCTTCCTTCGGCGGGACTACCGCCGAAGGGGCGGGGCTCTTCTCTCGAGCATCATCCCTTATCCTTTTATTGATTGGTGGGGTCCGAGCCCTTCGGCCGCTGATACTTGGCTCTGGGGTTCGGCGCTTCGACCCCGAGGCTCTCCTGTTTCCCACCGCCGGGGGCTCTTCCTGATGCCGGACGGGCCGGTAAGTGGTTCTCTCGCCAGTGCGAGTATTTACCACTGTTAAAGCCCTACCGCCGGCGCTGATCTCGCACCTCTCCTCTGGTAGCAGCCCCTGGCTGTTCTCTTCCTGAAGTCTGGATTGTCCGGCAGATCGACCCGGCAATCGTTGGTGATGTCCCTGGTCAGACTGCCGAGGGTGGGAGCGACTGGTAGAATGGGCCGGCGACCGCTGACGGCGCCGAGTGCTCGTTTCCCTTTCCTCCTCTTCATATCGCCGCCCCTCGGATAAGCTCGCTCGGTGGTTACCCTGGTGACCTCGCGACCCAAAAGGGTGATCAAGAGGGTCTCCCGCGTTATCTCTTGTGTCGCCGAGCCGGGGAAGTCCTTGAGTTTGGTCCGGCCTTCCCCTTGACTTCGAACGAGCGCTTGATGCCGTGGCGCTTGTTGTGGGAAATAATGCTCGGCGAACATTATCGTTTCCGGACGCATTGGTTCGGTGTCCGGGTTCTAGGTGGACAATGCCATTAGTATCAACGCGACACAGTGGGCCGAGCCTTGCAAAGGCAGAGGCCCTAACAGTGTCAGCCGTTCGAATAGCATTCCTCCTACGTCGCCGTTCCTGCGACCTGGAAACGGGTGGGGCGCTGTGAAGCGCCTGGATCTCTTGTACTTGTGTTCTTAGTCGCATTAACTCCTCCGCCATGCTCACCGGGAGCACTGCTGGGGGGGGAGGAGGAACCGTGAGGCTTGTTGCAGAGCGATGCACTCCATCTATGTGGAATGCCGCTGCTCCTAAATCCTGGTTGCTAGGATCAGGGATGTTTGAACCCACCACCCTGGGGTCGCCGGGACCCCCAATGGGGATGCCATCCCGCCCTACCACCGTCCGCTGAGAGGAGTGGTGGCCCAGGTTTGGATTGAAGTTATCAAGACCGAGAGGTCGTCCGTCCGGGATTGTCATCCTGAATTTGGAAGAGGGAAAACGGAAAGAAAGCTGCACCACAAGATGTGTTTTGTTAATCTTTTATCCCCAGCGGAGTCGCCAATTGTGGTGGCTGGCTTTCTCCGGTTAGACCTTGTGGCTTGGATGGTTGAGACTTGGATGTGGACGGATTAGACCTGCGCACGAAACAACCGCGTTAGTGCCCAAACCCGGAGCGTGGTGTCCGGGGCAGGCACTCCGACGCCCTAGTCAGTAAACAGGATAGATATGGAGGTGTAGTCTAGGACTTGAGAGAGTATTCTGGACCTACCTTATTAAAGAGGTGAATACCTCCTTTTATAGCCAAAGGGATGCAGAGTCCAAATCCCATTAGGACTCTTATTCGTTGCATGATGAACCCGCCTATCTCGGATCCAGATAGACACCTCAATCCTGAACCTATCCAATCTCCTATACTTTGCTCCTGAATATAAGGGATTGGATAAGACGTGAGGTTGCCTTCCCCTGCCCAACTCTCCATAACTTTCTCTCCAAGTTAGGGGACAGGGGGCTCGGCGAGCGTAGGTCCTGCCGAACCAGATCATATCGATTAATACACACGCCGAACCAGACCGTTCCCTTCCGTGGATCGACACTTCGGTTAACTTTATCCAGGCCCGGCCGAACTCGGATCGGCTACCGACCCAGACCGCCGACCCATGGGTAGTAGAACCACTGCCCTGGCTAATTGGTGCAACGTGGCCACCGTCCTGGTCCCTCCGCCGGACCACGCCCTCCACACTTTTGCTTTACCTAGCTTGATAGCTAAATATGTCCTATCTCTTGTTTGTCCCGACTTGGGAGGGGGCTGGATTTCCCCATCTATGATCAGTTGGAAGTTTTGTTGGATGTTTCTACAACTGTGTAATGAATAAAGCCTGCCGATTTGACGGGAAAAAAAAACAATTGTTTTGGTCAATCAATTTGTAGCACTTGAAATGTCATTCCGTTATACTATGTAGTATAAATGGGAAGTGCAACCCATGTTGGCATAGCATTACCCAATCGACGAAGTAGTTCTGGACTGGCCTTTTTGTGTTATTGTATCGTGTCATATTCATGTTCTGTGTCAGAAATAACTTGGGTTGCTAAGCCTTCTGTCAATTAATGAAACCCTTGTATGCAAGGTTGTAGCCCAATAGCACGTCGGCGTTACGTCCCCGACCAGCTGTTGGAGTACTAGGCGGCTCCCCCTTGTATCGCCGACGTGCCCGACCAGCTGTTGGAGTACCAGGCGGCTCCCCCTTGTATCTAAGGACCCTGTTAATGTCCGCTATTCGGACGTAACTGGGTTCCCTTCTTGGATGCTTGTTAGCGTTAGTTGCTGAAAGAATAAGCACAAAAGTAAATTAGAAATGCAAAGAGAATGCAGAAGAGAAAAAACAGTTACAAGAATAAGGAAGCAAATTAGGAGCATACGTGGGTAGCCCCATTCGTGGGGCAATGGAAGCCCACCACTTGGCCAACTTCCCCCGTTGTCTCGAAGCCTCCAGTGACGTAGAGAAAATTGATTTCGTGATCTCGAGCGGAGTCTGGTAGGTTTAGCACGAGACGCTTTTTTGCTTTTCTAACTTTGAAATAGTAAGTATTATAGTCAGGGTTAAGCACGATGTTATACTACCACTGGATATCCCAGATTCCTAATTGGGTTCCCAGGATCCTATTTAGGGCTACAACCCCCATCACTAATCTAAAGAAATTGGTGGAAACTTGCATGGGCGTAAGATAAAACATGACGAAGCAATATTGGATGGAGGGGGAAATGAACCTGCATTCCTTTTTGCACCTAAGGGGGCGAGTTTGAGCCCTACATTATCTGGAATGTTATACTCAGCCCTAAAAGCTGCCATGGTAGCAGGAGTTTCACAGAGCTTCCTAAATTTACTTGGTTTAAGGGCATTGTCGTTGTCATCCGCCATGGGAACTACAGAGACGCTAAAATAAAGATGAAATCTGAAAATGGGTGTGCCCGAAACCCTAAAAACAGACAAATCTGAGAACGAAATCTCATAAAGAAACCCAAGAAGAAGAGGGAATAGAAATCTTACGACATCGATGCAATGGTCTCCCAGGACGAAATCGAAAGTTGCAGACAGCGATAAAGCGTTCCCCTAATTTTAGAGAGAGAAAGTAAAGATTTGAAAAAAAGGGTGAAAACCCTAAAATATCCCCTTAAAAGAATATAAGGGGGAACGGAGGCAAAACGACGCCTCTGATGCCGTTGCACGAAAAAGTAACGGCAAAGAGGGCTTGTTATGATGACGTCCTGATGCCATTTGGCAAAAACATCAGTTCAAATTTAATGTTAGGCATACGAAAAACGCCACGTGGAGCCATTACCTCGAGAAGGTATAATGACTAAGGCGCCAAAAACATCAATAAATATAGATATCATGACTGAGCGGGACCAAGAGTTCGGCTTCGGGTCTGTTTATAGCTTTACCTGCAGCCCCCGAGCAGTGGTAGCGAGCAAAGCTGAGGAGCAATTGTAGGGAGGTAATCACGAATAGATACAAATAGTGGTCGAACACATGATGTACGGGGACCATGTATTAGTAAGGTAAGATAAAGACGCCGTGGAGGGCGGTGGACGACGGTGAGGGCCAATGGCGTAGGGAGTCATTAGGCCAAGCAGTCTGTTCGGCAGTTAGAGACCAATTAAGGACATGAGATGTCACTGCTCGATACAGTTTGTTCGGCAGTTAGATGGCCGATTAGAGGTGGTCACTAAAGGAAGATAGTTGTAGGTAAAAAGGCGGTAGGAGTGATCTAGAAGAAGAATCAATTATCCAGTTAAGATAAGGGAGAAAACAGTCTTGTTATGGAACGAGTTCCATAAAGGGAAGAGTCCCAATGAGTTTGGGATCTCGGCTGATTGGGTGAGGGGATCCCCAGAAAGGCCAGGTTTCCTATACGAGGTAGTAAACCTTGGGCAACGAAGATGCTTGGAGGACAAGCAAACGTGTATCTATAAATACAAGGTAACCTAGAGGCAAAAGGTACGCAATAAGTTGCACATAAACTCTACTTTCCTATTGATAATTAGGGTTTTCGACCAGTATGAGATACTAACTTAGGCATCGGAGGGCCTTTGCCACGAGAGACAAAGGTGCGCTCACCCCTTGTCTGTTTTGCAGATTAGGGTTTCGGCAAAGGCTTTAGGGTTCCGATTGAACTGCACGAGTATCCGTTGCTATCCAGTGCTGTTCTAAGTACCAATTGTTTTTTTCCCACCTACACCATCGTACATTGATAAATACCTTAAGTTCACGTTATCCTTGAAAGTCTATCATGACGTCCTTCGTCACACACCGAACTCACAATGACTCCACGACATACCACCCGCTATGTTCTAAACGAGAATCTTATAGAACGAGTGCCAAGGAACCTAGGGAGCTTAACAAGGCAAGGCACAAGGATAAGAGTCACAATATTACCCATCGGATCATTAGACGAGCTCATGTCTATCCATGATACTCACCATATTACCCTTGTAGCCCACGGTACTCCTATCAACCTTACGATATATTCTCTACCCAACGATACTCATATCATACTCTAATGAATGCCAAGAGACAAGATTGAACAACGAATCATTAAGACACAAGCAATCATGCTCGAAAGTGACTCAAACATGTTCTAATTGCATAGGGAGTCATAGCACAGAACGAGAACAACCTTAGGAGAAGCCCACAGAGGTTGGCAAACTGACACACCTCTACTCAAATGATCATAACTTTCTGTGTACTAAGAGTTTTAAGGTGATTTCAGTGGCAAATGAAAGCTGACTTCAAGACCTTCGAATCGATATAAAATTTGCATGAAACGAACATCGGACGAGAAAGTTATGGTCGTTCGAAATTGGGCTGAAATCCAGAAAGCGAGCAGAATTTCCAGAGAGGGGAGGGCCTCCTCTCATGGGGATCAATCCCCAAGGGCAAAAATCCAGATTTTGAATGAGAGATCGATCCCTAGGCGATTTTGGGAGATTTTTGCAGATTTTGACAGCTTTTCAACGGAACAAGGGAGGACGATCGAGGCTCGATTAATGCACGAAATCAACTCATAAACACATAAAGTAAGTAAGAAATCCCTACCTCGAAGATCAAAGATCGAGGGTCCAACCCAAGCAAGCGAGCCCTAGCTTTTGAATTTGAAATCCTCCATGAATACTCCTCTCTGAGCTCCATTCAACGAACCACAAGCTTGAAATCACAACTAGAGAGTAGGATGGAAGTTGATTGCCATGGGTTATATGCTTTGGGGTGAAGTTTTAAGAGAGAGAGAGAGAGAGAGCCGAGAGAGAGAGAGAGAGAGAGAGAGAGAGAGGGAGAGAAAGCCGAGAGAGAGAGAGATAAGGGGGACTTTTATCTCCTACCACACACACACACCCCCTTTATACTAGCACTCAACTCAATCACACTCACACTTGCTCAAATAACAATCCTATCATTTAAGCTCCAAATCAAATAAACTCACAATTTTCCCATTTATTCGGTATTCTAGCATTTATAAAACCTTTAAACCATTTTTTGAAAAATACGGGTCTCTACAGTACCTCGGAAGAGTGCGATGCACAGGATTAGCCCCGACCACGTACGCGACACGTGGCAGCATGGCAGCACCACATATGGGTGCGTAAGGCCGAGCAAGGTAGCTGAATGGGAATAGCATAGAGTAATGTATGGCGTAATTGCCAAGCAAAGGTGCAACCACGGGTGCCGAGCAAAAAAAAAAAGGTGCAACCACGGGTGTGTTGACCCGAGCAGTGCCGACCAAACGAGATGGACGGCTGGATTAATTTGGAGTATTCTGGAATGAGCCGCATGCGTGATAAGGGCGGATTCCGCGAATAAAGGAATATTCTGCTATGAGGGGCAGAGATTGAGTTACTGTATGGAGCGAATTCCATGTAGGAGAGGTTTCCTTAAGAAAAGGGATCTCGGCTTATTGGGCACGAGAGCCAAAAAAACAAGTTTCCTAGACGAGTAAGGAAACTTAGGGCAACAAGGGTGCTTGGAAAGCAAGTCACAAGGAATCTATAAATACGAGGTAAACCTAATGAGTAAAGGTACGCTGTGATTGGCATTCATCTTTACCTATGAAATTAGGGTTTTAGTACGAGTACTAACTTAGGCATCGGAGGGTCTTTGCCGATGAGAGGCAAAGGTGCGCTCATCCGTGTTTTTGGTTGTAGGTTTTAGGGTTCAGGCAAAGCTGTCACGTGCGGATTGATCTCAGAGAGTATAGTTCCAACTAAGGCGGAATTTTCCCCTTAGGGCAACCCCAATGGGGATATATTTTAGAAGGGGATGGATAGTTATTTTAGATGTAAAAAGTGGTTAAAAGTTAGTTGGATGTAAAATAGAACCCACCTCTATCCAATGGTGAGATGTAAAAGAGGGATGGATAATTAACTAACTTTCTTAACCCTAATTCAAGTACTACTTCCGTTGAAAAATAATTTGCCGTATCCGGTAATCGAGGACTTAAAAAAAATAATTATTCTGAAAAAAATAATTTTTTTACTTCTCATCTACTTCAATTACACCATTTACAGGCAGGGAAAAAAAAATTCCGAAAAATAATTTTTTTACTTCTCATCCACTTCATATTCAGAATTTTTTTGTTATTGTCTCAAATCCTATTAACACACATTTATAGGCAGGGGAAAAAAATGGACCGTTGCAATTTTTTCCCATCACCAAAACAGCCCAACGGTCGGATCCTAAAAAAAACAAAAAAACAAACCAACGGTTGGATTGGCTCCCAACCCAACCCAACCCAACTTTACTCTTTCTCATCTATTCATTCTCTCTCTCTCTC
The DNA here is from genome assembly GCA_020567845.1 of Rhododendron henanense subsp. lingbaoense. Lineage (NCBI taxonomy): Eukaryota > Viridiplantae > Streptophyta > Magnoliopsida > Ericales > Ericaceae > Rhododendron > Rhododendron henanense. The sequence continues at coordinate 44,651,582 of CM036318.1, forward strand.
TCTACGAACAGACCACCGGCTCTCCCTCTCAAACCAGACCTCCTCTCTCTCTCTCTCTCTCTCTCTCATTCTCTCTCTATGAAGCAGACCCTCTCTCTCTGGTTCGTAGAACCCAGCCCCCCTCCTCTTCCTCTCTCTGAACCGAAGCCGGAAGGCCACAACCGGCGAGAGTTCCAGAAGGGCACAACCGGCGGCATGCATCTGCGCCGTCCATGGATCGTCAAGAATCGGGGTAGAAGACAATCATCTCCGGATTCCGGCGTGTTGTACCAGATTCCGGCGTGTTCTTCCAATTTTCGACGACTTTCCGACGAAATCAGGTAACTCCGGCTGTCCAAAATTCTGGTATTTTCAGTTGAGGTGATGAGCTGTCCATTATAGTTGTAGTCAAATGGGGATGGAAATATCCATCTCCTTTTCCATCTCTGCCATTTTATCACCTGATTTTTTCTATTTTACATCCCCATTGGAGGGGTTTTTTTTGGCATCTGGTGCTATTATAAGTATAGAACCAGGTTTTACATCCCCATTGAGGATGCTCTTACATAAGTAAGTTGCAACCCTTAGCATTTCTATGGATCCATTTTGGTTTTTCTGATCCGTGTACCGGACGGATGGAATATTTTTTCGATAAGATAAAAAAATTAATCCAAAAATCAGTTTGTCTTTATTAAAAAATAGTTTTGAACATATTTTTTTACTTCTACGATTCCTCCTCTCATTGAGACAAATCAGTAATCTATAAGAAAATTCACTACAACAAATAAGGCTTTTAAGCAAAAGAACTGGTTCAAAATTTGGGTTTGTTAGGTATGATTGCCACGTCTCTGCAGGGGTTGCAATTTCAAAATCCAATGGGTTGTGGGTTAGCGACAAGAAGCTTTTTGTCAAGGAAGCAACTTTTGGTCAGTACATGAACAAATCAGATTTGAAGATTCCCATTTTCCAACGCCCTGTTGTGGGAAATAGATTGCAAGGGCTTTCTGGATTTCAAGGTTCCCACTTTGATATCGGATTAAGTGGACAAAAGAGTTTCAATCTTGGAAAATCTTTTGCCCAAATGGTTTTAGGTGATGCTAACAATGGTGGTAGCTCTAGGAAGGAGACAGAGAAGGTTTTGGAAAGTAGCGATCAAGTGGGCCGAAGGTTATCTTTAAAATCCATTGGTAATGGGTGGCTATACCGCAGTGCAGTGGCAAAATTACACAAGTTAATCTCAATCAATGATTTAAAGGTCCAGATGACAGGGATGGGACTAGACAATATTGATATAAAGGCGATGGGTGGAAAGTCTGTGATTTTAACTTGTACAAGCAGAGAGGGAATGGAGAAAATGATCAAAGAAAAATGTCTTCAAAGGTGGTTCTCTGATTACAAACCATGGGATGGACAAGCGGCGTGCGCTGAAAGATTTGTATGGTTATGCTGTTATGGAATGCCACTCAATGGATGGAGCAATACTTCTTTCAAATCTATTGGAGAGTTATGGGGTTCCTTCATATCTACAGATGAATCAACGTTAAAGATGTCATCTTTTGCAGAGGCTAAGATTTTAATCGCCACTAATATTTTCAAGGAAATTGATGAGTGGATTACCGTTGAGGTTGAAGGTAAGAGTTACAAAGTTAAGGTGATGGAAGATTCGTGCGACCAGCCACATGAAGCGGAGAAACAAATCTTTAGAGTAAATCTTGATTCTCCCTCACATTCTGATGAAGAATCAAAGGAAGATGAGGAGGACGAGGATGCTGAGGCGGATATTTCGGTGTCTGGGAGTGAAACTAATGGGTCGTCTTCGGGTGCGGAGCTATTAGTTCGACAAGGGAGTGGAATTCACTGTGTTTCAGTAAGTGGTGGGGATGATTCTAGGCTTAAGGAGGCTAACCTTGATGGGGATAATCAGTTAGTGGCCGATTCTAGGCTCAAGGAGGCTAATCTTGATGGGGATAATCAGTTAGTGGCCGATTCTGCTGATGGCGCCGAAATTGGTACAAAGGATACAACCCAACCCTTGGGTGACGTTGGAGCAATTATTGCAGGGAAAAATCTTTCTTGCTTAGAAGATGACACAGTGGAAAAAGTCCCAGTTACTAAGACAGTGGAATCTGATGTAGGCTTTTATAACCTTTCAGAAGTAGGCTTTTTAAATGACAAAGAAGTTGAGGACATCCAACTAGTTGTGGATCTTAACCCAATTGAGGAGGCAAAGGATACGGGGAAAGGAAAATGGAAGCAGAAGTCGGTAGAAAGTATGTTGGGCATTCCTAAATCCAAGAAGAAAGGTGGAAATAAGAAGCAAAGTGGTGCTATGTTTAGATCAGCTGTTGTCGCTGCTGCGCTACCAATTTCTTCTGAAGGCATCAACAGGACTCATCTAAATGAGGCTCAGGCTATCTGGACTGTTAACAAGATCATGGGCCTTAGTTATTCGGGTGATGAAAAGGATCTTATTCGTCGAATCGCGATTATGGAAGCCAAAGATGAGGAAAGGGCTAATGCGCATGATTTTCAACATAAGGATTGACTCTTAGGTGTCTATTTGGGAGTCTTCTTGTTGCTTTAGGCTCCGTATTTGTTGTTTGGTTTTGGTTGAGGTTTGCCTGGTTGGGTGTATCCCCTTTGGGTTTTTGCTTTTTTTGCTTTGGGTCTTAGGTGTTAGGTGTCTATTTGGGAGTTTTCTTGCCAACTTTGGTTTGTTATTCTCTCCCCTTGGGTTTGAGTTGGCTTGTGATTGCTGGAGCTGTTGTTTCCCCTCGTGGGTTTTTTCTTCTCTAGCTTGAAGCTGTCTTGGATCCCTTTAATCTTTGTAATTTGTTTCCAAAGATTAATAAATTTTTTGCCTTTCAAAAAAAAAATAGCATGCCAATAACGCTATAGTATCATATACATAGCGTTCAAGAGAACGCCTTATTAGCCGATACAATTAAAAGTCTTCACTTTCAATAGCGTTCATTGTTCGCCATTGTTGATCTCTTTTATAGCGGACAATGAACGCTATGGAAAGTAATAGATAGCGTTCAGAAAAACCCATGTTAAAAGTGAGGGACATATCATAGCGTTTTTTGACTGCTGTTTATCATAAACTTGTAATAGCATTTCCTGAATGCTACGTATTATAGACCTTTGATAGCAATCTTAGAACGCTATGTATTCTCTACAAATTACCTGAAAAGCATTTCATAAGCTCATTTGACAGCACATTTTTTGCCAAAATACTAAATGAACCAATGAATTACACATAAATTCACCTAGGATTCCATTCAAAACAAAAGAGAAATATATTTCCATCCAACATCAAGTAACTTTAAATAAAAACAAATTCAATAGCAAGCCTTCATGTCCTACCAGCATTTTGAAAGAGAATGGCAGTGAAACAATCTTATTGTCCCAAAAGTTGCCCACATGTCTTGACGCAAAACGGGAAGTATTAAGGAAAAAACTTCAACTAAGTTCCAGCGGCACCATTGTAATCTCCATCTTCATCAAAGTGTGAGGAAATATTGATCTTTGCTCCATGATAGAGCTGACAATGTCTCCATTGTGAGTCTTCAAAGCCTTGACAGCTTTGCTCTTGGACACGCCAGCTTGAGTCATCACCAAATCAATGTCCCGAGGCTCCACCCCAGTTTCATCAACCTCTTCCTCTTCTTCATCTGCAGGTGCTCCACCAGCTATAGCAGAAATATCAGACTTCGCCATCGCAGACATGTCTAGCATCCTAAACTGCTGGGCAGCCTGTGTCTGCAACTGAGATCTCAAGTCCTCAATCTTTGCTTCTCCAAATATGACATAGGTCTCAGAATTCGGGCTTTTGAAGACATCAGGTTTCGAGATGAAAAATAATACATGAAACACAGAGTAATTGGTTAGTGGTCAAACGTCATCCATCATTAACACGAATCAACCTCTTCATATGAAGGCAGTGACTTACATTTTTGGTTCTCTTAATGGTAACCCTGCTAACGCCAGTAACAGGTTTCATGCCTAGCTTCAGCATTGCCTTGCGGCTCTTCTTTTCACTTCTACTCTGCTTTGAACTCTCATTTGCACCTGCACCTCATTTCAATCAATATATTACTATAAACAGCAAACGAATAGGCATCATAGCCAAAAGAACATATTGACAAACTCCATATAATGTAGATGTTGAAAGCAGTTCTAGATCCAAGACAGAATGGCTGAACAAAACAAGATCAACTCGAAATCTATAGTATTAAAAACAGCTGCAATCATCTCCAGAGTTGACATAAATAACAAAGAAGGCAAAACCTTGACATATTATCCATGACACTCTAAATGCACACACATTGATGAGGAAAACAAGATTTTGGACAGTATGGTGCATACTAGGAAATTTATATGGCATTTGACACTGTAATTGGCAGCTTCTATAACACCAAATCTGCAGTTAGCTTTGGACAACATCAATGTGAGTTATTTTTAGAAAACACAAGTCACTCCATCATGCAAATCCCTAAGATGAAAATTCACTTGCAATGGTAATACACTATGCAAAAAGCATAGCAGCACATCAGTCTTCATTCAGAAATAAGGAAAATAGGGCAATCAGAAAAGGAAAAAAAAATTGCATCAAGTGAGTCGTAGAAAGAACCCATGCTCGAAAATGTTTGAAGGATGAAGTGTTCCGTAATCCCAAGTACACTTACCTATCGCAAAATCAAATAACACTAGATTCACTAGACTAGAACAACAGCCTCAAACCTGCATTTAAGTGAATCATGTCATGTTGACTCTTTCTCCCTCCCACCTAGTGTTTGTCAGTGAAATTAATTTAGCACATGGACATGATTGATTGGTTGAACTACTAATTAGATAGGATAACTGCTCCAATATCCACCGACGCATGGTATACACCGAGCTTTGTAGAGTTTGTGTCTTTGTGATGCAGGACAAAGATAAAGCTAACCTAATAATATGTCCTAAAAGATAAACCCTATAAGTTATAACAGACACATGTTACAACAATAACATATCCTCCTGTATCAAATACAAGAAACTCGTCCCGTTCCCTATCAATTTGTTATTCAAAGGGCATTAACCCTCCTCTAATTCTTCCAATAAGGTTCGTTGGATTTTTCATAAAGTCCCATATCTTACCCTTCTACTATGATATTCATTCGTTTATTCGCCTCCAAAACCAGATTTCCACCCAAAAAAGCAATCTTTAACTTTCACAGTGACAAAAAGCTGGGGTTCATAAAGTCTCATGTCCTACCCTTTCTACTACGATATTCAATCGTTCGTTCACCTCCAAACCCCGATTTCCACCGGAAAAAAAAAATCAATCTTTGACTTTCCAAGTGACAAAAAGTCAGGCTAGATAGACCAGTTCTTAAACAGTTTGAAGCAACAGTACATGAACTAATGCAAATCCATATACACGTCGATGACTAAACAGTTGAGAAAGGGAAAGAAAAAGGGGAGACTATATCCAAACCTTGACCACCATCTTCCTTGTCATTGTCATCGTCGTCGGAGTCGAACATCTACATACTCAGTGAAACACCAAATAAGTGAAAAGAAAATAAATCAACAATGACTTCTAAAATTGAATGTTAAAGTTCTGAACCAAAAAGCAGAAACAATTTCTAACTCTTATATATGCTCTCCAACAATAGGTGTCTCTCAAACTCTCAGTTTCCATAATAGTTTTATTTCAGTTGACAAATTAACTCATACTAAGAATGCTAAAAGCTATAAGCACAAACATAAGACAAAGATCGATAGGTTAATAACCAATTAACCACTATCACAAATCCACAATAGTGAAAACAAAGAGTTACTATTAAGATCTACCAAGGACTGCACAAAGCATGAAACATCTAGAATTTTGACACTACAATATAATTTGTAGACGTTACCATACCTGATGAGGCCATTTTTTCACCATTTGCAATGGTTTGAGAGATATGTCCAAAAACTTACTCCTTTTCCCAAAAACAGCCTGAAAACCAAACTTAAAGCCCCTAAAAACCAAATCCAAAGCATGGAGCTTTTCTTCCATGACTTGAATTCGGCCCAGGTAGCAAAGAGAGTAGAAGCAAAACTAACCAAAGAAACTAATGCTAGCTCAAGTGAAACTTGTACTTTATACTCAATCTCCCAAAGGATCCTGGAGTCAAATTTTTGAACCTAAAAACGGAAAGGGTGGTTGACTCAACTAAACTGCAAGTAAAGGTTTGGCATTTACCGTGCCCCCTTCTGTTTTTGGACCAAGTCTATCACGTACACAATAGATCTGCTGGGTTTCGAATTGTGACAATTAAGAGTACCGTCAATAAAGTCCTTTGGTTCAAGAAAAGAAGAATTTAGAGTCAAAGTGATCCACTTACTGATTTCTCTCAAGAATCATTCACCAAATATTATTGAGGGGTGAGAATGTTGAATTCTCTCATCTTATCAACATGGGTTCCCTATCAACATACATGGCAACCATTGAAAAAAATATAAAAATCTCATCTCTTGCTCACCTTGTTATCGAAAACATACATGGCAACAAAAATAAGCAGCCAAGTTATCCTCAGGGAACATACGAAGCAATACATATGCTAAAATGCTTCACACAAGCACGGATTTTCTCGTAACCAGCTTGACATGCTTTCAGAAAATTTCTATGTATACAGAGTCTAGCAACACAATATCCGCAGGGAATATACCACGTAGTTTCTCCAGAAGACCATTAAAACTGTCATCAGTCCAATTTTAAGTTTGTACTAAGTTACAACTGCTGATAACTTTGTGTAGTTTAGGCAACCTTTTTCTTTTCTTTTCTTTTTTTTTCATTTTGTTTAGGCAACCTTGGTATAATGGAGTTTATGCATCTTCTAATGATTTTGCGAATTACTCGTATCTCCTTTCTTGAAGTGATGCTTGAATCTCTATTACCAATGTCTTCCCATAATATACCAGACTTTGAATCTCTGTTACCAATGTTTCCCTAACTTCTATGCTAGCATGTTCAAGCCGATAACTAATGGAATTTTCCCGAAGTGATGCTAGAAGACAATAAGCATTCTATTTTATGACCAAAATGACAAACCATAATTAGTGGTGAAGGGAAACCACCTCAGTTATTCGCTTACCAAAACTTTTGAAGCCAGCGCCTTAGCAGGGCACTTTGTTTGCAAGTTGTTCAGAGCTATCTCTGCAGCAGCATGTTCTGCCAGCCTAAAGGTAGAGCAGAATGCAGAGCTCTCAAAAGTGTCTCCATTGAAGTTGACAGTAGCTTAAAATCGGGGGCCATGATCCGGACCTTCGTGGACACATGAATAAGATGGCACAATATTAATATGTTCTGTTTTCAAAAGCAACTAAACATAGGTCACGTTGGAGAATATTTGTGCTACAATTCCATGTTTCTGAAAACAAATGAAAGTAGAGAACAGAAGAGCTCTCAAAAGTGTCTCCATTGAAGTTGACAGTAGCTTAAAATCGGGGGCCATGATCCGGACCTTCGTGGACACATGAATAAGATGGCACAGTATTAATATGTTCTGTTTTCAAAAGCAACTAAACATAGGTCACGTTGGAGAATATTTGTGCTACAATTCCATGTTTCTGAAAACAAATGAAAGTAGAGAACAGAAGAACTCAAATCTGTACCGAAAAGAATATATCAATCACCCTCCGCCTCCCATTACACATGATATGCAACAACTTAGAAGGGAGCATCTTTGCAAATGATCGATGAACTTTTAAACATGTGCCTTGTCTTAACTGAATTCTATGAATGTAAAGAATGGTATAAGGGAAAAAGAAAGTTGTGCTTTAAGAATTTTTGAAGCTGGGCCAGAGAGTAAGAGTTCAGAAAAAAAGAAGTTGTTTCACACGTATGTAGTCAAATTGAATTCAACTGATCCCTACATAATTGAAGAAATTCATACACTGGCATTATTTTTAGTGTTGCGGTTTTCTCTACATAAATTTCAGTGTAGTAATAATCCTAATAAGTAGAGATCATAAGCACCAACAGGACACAGAAACATTAGAGAGCAAAAAGATGAGACAGACCTAAAAAGAGAAACCTGAGCAACATTTTGACAGCCACCACTTATAAGCTCGTAGTTAGATTGTAAAAGCTAGTAACTCCATTCAACTTCCAGGAACTTTAAACAAAATAAATGTCAGAGCTTAGTAAAACAGCCCCACAACAATGTGACAATTACCGTACTAAGAAAACACTAAATAATTTACTCCTTTACACATTCAGTCGAAAAGCAATGTGGAACACTGGAACCTACCAAGAGATTTCTAAGTATTGAGCACTTCGTAAAAAGAAAGAAAAAAAAACTTAATACCTAGGGAAAAGCTATATTTGATGTAGTGAGCAGCCATATGTACGCAACAGAAGCATAAGAGTAATGAGGTTATCTATCATCACATAACTTAGATGTACACAACAAAAAGAAAGTTTTTGTTTCAATTTTTCAACAGTAGTATACCCCTCGGAGTGCCAGAAGTGATTTCCAAATAAGATGTCTAGTTAAACAGCTATGTCACAAGAATGGAGCTGGCCCCAAGCATTCTTCTTATCATTTTCTACCACAGTTTTCTCTAAGTTCACAAAGTTCAGTTGCACCCACTGGAATGCAATTTACCTTTCAAGGGATAAACATGAACTAGTATTAAACACCCATTGCTAATATAGCAAACAAAATGAGTACTAAACTATAAAACCCATTAAAGAGATAAAAAGGAAGAAGACCATAGTATCAACACTTTTCAGATAATGCAAATCCCAAAACGGCAAAATATGAAGCCATCCAGTTGCCTATACAGATTAAAGTGACAAAAAACTTGATCAAGAGGAACCCAATATATGATGTTTGACATTCTATTGAAAGGAACTAGAGCAAAAACACTCTCAACGGGTCAAGGTATCAATTCTTCTCCGTGAAATCATAAATTACTCATAAGCACATAATGAAATCCAAGCCATGTATACAGATTTACACAAACCAGGAGTTTATTTAGGGCTGAATAAGAGAACTAGGGTTTACACTTTGGGCTTAATTTCTGGAAAAAATTGAGGGTTTTCGAATCTGGTTTCTTTTATAGAAAAAATCTAGAGTTTTCTGAAATTGGGAGTTATAGATTTTCCCGTATATGTAGAGAGAGAGAGAAGTAACCAAGTTGTCGTGCTTGTCGCGTGCTGTTGCTACTCGTGGGTTCTTTGAAATTGGGCTTCATTTTTGGAAACTTCTCTCACTCGCAAATGGCGGAGACCGGTGGTGCTTACATCATCGTTTTCCTGTGTCACGACACACACCCACACCCATACACAAACAGAGGAGTCCAGCACCTTTCTGGACGGTGTGGAACTGATCAGCGCACTTGGGCCTGAAGATCTCCTCACCGGATTTGGCATCGCTCAGGAAAAGCTTGATGAAACGCAATTTCTAGGTTTTCAAAGCCGATGAAGAGGAAGATCTATATTTGCGCCTCTTATTTTGGAGGAAAGATTGAAACGCTATTGTATACTTTAATGAACGCTGTAGTATTGTAGGCGCCAGTTTTTCCTCGCTTCTCATCACGGAACGCTATAATTGGTCAGAAAGTCTGTGCACAGATTTTTTTGTGGGGTCCACAACGGGTCTTACACAAGTGATCCAAATCGTTCATTATGTTTAAAACATTTTTTCAAATGTCCCCGCGAAAAATCAGATCAATCCGACATCTATAAATACTTGATCTAATCGTCTAACTTTTCATTCTCTAAAAACCCGAATGAAAAGTTAAATGATTAGATCAAGGAATTATAGGTATCGGATTGAGCTAATTTTTTCCGGAAGCCCTTGAAAAAATGTTTTAAACATAATTAACGGTTCGGATCACTTGTGTGGGACCCGCAGTGGGCCCCACAAAAAAATCTGTGCACAGATTGCTGTATCAGTAACAAGGTTCATAATTGGTTCCCTTTCACAGCATTCCTTAAAAAACGCTATTAGATAATGCTATAATAGGTCATATTTGTTGTAGTGATTGAAACAAAACTAGCTAATACGGAGAAAATAATCTCTCTCCATGATTGTTAAGCCAAAATAATGGATCTATAAGAATATTCAACAAGCTGATAACAGCAATTGGACTTGAATGATCTTGTTTAAGAGTAAAATTCGCAAGAACACTGATGATAACGAACAAAACGATACAAATGGGTTGCAAGTAGATATTTAAACTATACATAGGCAATGTTCACAGCAAATTCTAGTTGAAACATACACAATATTCATCAGCATTTTATAAAGAAGCTACACATACAGATACGCAATTCATGTTCATAGCAATATATTCTAGTTGAGATCACTGAAACGTAGACCACGTTACTGATCGATCATCGGCGTTTACTTACGGAAATCTCTGACGAATTGAGCAACCGTTATCATAGAAGTGATTATGCCCAAAGCGAAAGCAACGACCCCCCACGTAGAAGTAAAGATCAAACGTGTCCAATATCTCATATTCCTCGGCAAAAAAAATCGCCGTTTATAGTACTTGATTGCTACTTGCCACACGTCTAAATAGAGGTCCCCTTGTACAGTTACACCCTCGCACAGCTTGTCAAATAGATCAGGGACGTCCTTGTCCGTTCCCAAGTAGTTATGTATAATTCCTGCATCCTTAAACACTTGGACATCTTTCTCAGAGTTAATGAGCATGCTCATGACTTTCGCATAAGACGTGAATTTCTTCTGAATGTTAGGGTCATTACACTGTTCGAAAGCAATGAGGTTTCGGAGGAATACCTCTGTGCGTTCGTGTATAACGAGACCCGGGAAGTAAAATTGGATCCCACTGAAACGCCAGCTGATACCTTCAGTATCTGTAACGTAGACGCGGGATGGATGGCTTAAAAACTCAACTCCTGCGTTGTGGAGGTCTGCTGCAGAAACCTTAAATTCACTGAACTTGGTGGAATTAATTCGTATGAAGTTCTCTCCTAGATCACCCGGAATGTAACAATCCTCTAGTCGATCCTGTAGTAAATGGAGAATATGAAAGTAATCTTTTCGTTTATCATCTTTCAACCGCTCTGTTTCCCGTTCAATTTCTTTGCTCTGACCAGAAACCCAAAGGACACAGTCTTTAGGGAAACAAGAACAAGTTTTGGTCTTGCTACCACAGTTTTCGACCTCTGAAAAGTACTCAGAGAAAAAAAAAAGGACATACTGTTCAAGTGATAACTTCATGTTTCCGTCGGGGATCTTTGCCACTGTGAGTTCGAACAATTGCTCAAGCACAAAGTAAGGAATCTGGTTCTCGAGGAGTATCAAGTCCTGTTTGATGATGTTGGCACTCAAAATGTTATAGAGAATAGGGTCTACGTATTGTTTTTCCCCACCGCTGCCGCTGCTGCCATCCTCTCCTCCAGTAACAGGTTGCGGAAATGCCATCTACGATAAGAATATGTACATATTTTAAGTAATTAAAAAAGTAAGAAAAATAACGGGACAATTGTAGGGACAATCAATAATCACTTGTTGAACGGTGTCAAGTATTAAATCTCCAAAACATGACATCCCTAAAACAATGACCAAAACATGGCAACCATGCGGAACCATTTTGCCCTTGTATTCCACTTGTGGTGTAGTATAGCAAAAAAGAAAAAAAGAAAAAACTATTTTAGATTAGTCTAATAATAGAAACGTTTTGCCCTACATTTAAAAACGCTTCTGTCCTGACGTATATTACTTTGCTTTAAAAGAGAAAGCATTCTGATCATCAAAATGGCTCCACAAAGAGGAAAATTTTTCAGTGCCGAGTGGGTAGTGGTGCCCGCTCGCGCATCCGAGCCGTCTATTTCTTTTTTGAACGGCTCAGATTTGGAGAGAGAAAGTGTTGGGGTGAGAGGAGAGAGAAGGTTTCAATCCGAGCTGTCCAAAAGTGTATCGGATAGCTCGGATGCACCGAGCAGGTACCACGTGGGATATACCCGCTCGGCACTGAAAAATCTCTCATAAGAGAGAAAAAATTAAGAGCATCTCCGCTTCTTACCCAAATATTTACTCAAATCTGAGTAAATATTTGGATAAAAGTTTGATTTGGTATCAAACTCCAGTCAGAAATATCTACTTTTTATATTGTATATGTGGGTAAGAGAGAGAAAAGAGAGTAGAGAGACGTGAAATTCCCCTTGGGGGAATATCCCCGTGGGTTTTGTTATTATGACCAGTTCGTTAGCCGAACAACAGCTAGTTTTCGGTTGGGTATCGCTAGATTGTCCGCCTTCGAGACTCAAAAACTTTGGGGGACACCCCGTGGTCTGATCCACGGGGATCTTGGCCACGGTGAGTTGGAACAAATGCTCGAGCATGAAATAATTTTGCCTCCTTTTTTACTCTTTCGGCGACGAAAATTTTATTTCGTCACCAAATAGGTACCTTTGGTGACAAAAATATCTTTTTCGTTGCTAAAAGTTGTAATTGGTGACGATATAATTTAGTCGCGGAAGTTGTCAAAACAGTGATAAATTTATTTTTTCATCGCCTAATATACTCATTTTGAGACGAAATTTTGCCACTTTTTCGTCACTAAATATACTTTTTCTTGTAGTGACTTTTTCGGTTTCGGACATCTCGGATTTGGAGAGAAAAATAGGAGAGAGAAAGAGGAGAGAAAGTGTTAGGGTGAGAGGAGACAGAGTGGTTCGATCCGAGCCGTCCAATACACTTTTTAAATGGCTCGGATGTGTTTCTCGGGCACCATGTCAGCCGGATAACGTGGTACCCATCCGACACTCAAATATTTCTCGTACCTTTGAGTCGCCATTAGTGTGGGAAGCGTAGAGAACTTCAAGGATGAAGCAACCGTCCTCCAACATCATTTCTGACAAGTCATCGTCATTCACCGTCATCATGACTTCTTTGTCGTAGTATTTCTTGGCCTTGTCTACGAACTCCTTCTCCTTCGTTTTGTTCAACTCGGCAGCGTCACTCACCGCGACTTCTTCGGTGTAGTATTTCTTGGCCTTGTCTACGAACTCCTTCTCGTTCGTTTTGTTCCACAGGTCATCGTCATTCACCGTGAATTCTTCGGCGTAGAATTTCTTGACCTCGCCTACGAACTTCTTCTCCTTCATTTTGTTCAGACATTGTTTCAGCTGCTGCGAGCTCTCTGTCAGTCGATCAAATAGGCAATTGATGTAATACCTTTTGATACTTCGCATAGGTGTTTGGAGGTGTTTTTCATTCCGGTGAAGAGGACCGATAGCGATGATGCGAGGGATGTAGGCGCTTTCGTTCAGCTTACGAAGACCTTCGGGCACCTTGTAAATCCGAGCCGACGAGAACAAGTTAAAGATTTTTTTGGAATCATGGTTAACTTTTTCAAGGTAATCATTGAAAGCCGTCTCATCGTCACTCATTTTATATCGTTTTTTATCGATGAAATCAAGAAAGCAAAGTCTTGTTTTGGGTAGTATTTTTTTCGGGTTTGAGTATGCAAAGATCCCCCTGCTTGCATTACCTATATATAGAGGGCTCATCCATTTTCATCCGTGCATTATTGCTAGGGTATATTTTACAAATAGTCCCTATAGTTTGTATGAATTCTCATTTTTTGGATACCCTAGGGTACTTTAGGGTAGGGTAGACTAAGGTGTAGGTACTTTTATAGGATTTTAGAGTGCAATTTTCTATTATAGGATTTTAGTAGTTTAGGCACTTTCATATATTATTTATGGGACTTAGGTATTTTCATAAGGTACCCTAGGGTTTTAGGCACTTTCACTAACTTTCAGTTATTAGTAAACTTTCACTAGTTTTGCAAAAAAAAATGTTTTTGAGTAATCGTGCAACACATTTGTCTTTATATTTGATTGCAAAAGATACTTGTCCTTGAGCTCAAAAAATATAAATATGAAAGATTTTTGGCTAAGTCTCCCGCTCAACAATAACGTAAGCCATGGTAATATCCAAGTACTGGGACTCGTAGAGAGATCTATATATATTTATATAAGGCCATCACTGCAATTTGCCTTGTAGCAGTATCAGCCCACAGCTCCTTTTATCATATCAGAGCGAAAAAAATCTGAAACGATAAAATGGAATTCAAGGCTCCTAACGACCACCACCTCCTTCTCCTCCTGCTCGTATTAGCTTGTTTACCATTTACTATGGCGAATTGGGACTCTGGGGGTTCGGGTAAGCTCCAACTCTGAATTTATCAATTTTAATTTAGCCTTTTTGTTGGATGTGTCACGACACATGTTTCTATGTTTAAGATGATGGGTGTAAGATCCAACTCTGATTTGCTAGTACCTTTCTCACCGAGAAAAAAAAGGAAGAAGATCCAACTCTGATTTATCAAATTTTTCCTTCCTTGAGATGTCACGACTAATTTGGAGATCGATCCCACTGTTTAGCATCGGAGGGTCCAAATAAAGTCCCGTATGGACAAGCCAACCATGCAAAGGAATTGATAGCATGTCAACTCACAGTCAAATACCAATTGAACTTAAGGTTTTTTGAGTCCCCAGTTTTTTAAGGGTGGCTTATAGCTGTGTCGACCCGTGGGGTCACAGAGTTGACATACCTTCATCGCCCTTCGGGTGCTAAGGCATGTTTGTCTTTCAACTGATTTTGGATAGTTCCAATAGGATACTAGCCTTTTATTACTCTTCGTTGTTCTAAGGTAATTGTGACTCGGATTTTTTTTCGTCAAGCATGGTTTGTTCTATAAGATAACTGTAACTTAGACTTTTTTCCTATCCTTTCGATTCCTTTCCAAGTCTTTTAGCATGAAAGCGGTGATGGACAGTGATGTTTCTCTGTAAGTATGACTAAGAATTTTGTTTTTCAGGTCCGGCAGAAGAACACAGGCAGCTTCCAGTTCCTTTAGCTCCTCTGGGCACTGCTCCTACTTCGCCTCATCAAGACCAACCCACAAAAGGTAATGCCATACAAGAATATTGGTACAGAATGATAAGGCAAGTCTTGCTTTCATTCCTTAGGTGACTTGTGATTTCTATAAATCTATGTTGTGCGGCGGGCCCGAAAGACCCAACCGCAACACGACGATGATTGATGGCCATGATACTGAGAAAAACAACAAACCAACAAACATATCTGAAAAATCAAACCGAGAATCCAAACCACAAACAAAATGAATAAGATAGACCTACATGGTTGGGCTTGCGGCTGTAAAGTTACCCCACGGGCAGTTAAACATGTCGTATATATATCTTGACACTAACCCATCATTGCTAAAACCGGGTCGTACCGGATTGACATTGTTAACCACTTTAGTGAAAAGTTGGTACAAGATGAACACAAAACTATACCCCTAACATTGTTACCTGTTTAATTAATCCAATGAAATGAGCTCCTTCAATACTATCACAGTCACATAAACTGCAAAAACCAACAAAAAAGTTGGCCTACTAATTGCCAAATCATGGAATGAAGTAATTAGATAGTGCTGGCCCTGAGCAAAGATAAGCAAGGTGAACGCCATGAGCCCCCAAAATTTTGTATAAATTAGGGTCCCCCAAAACTGGCGAATTAAGTAAAATATAGCTAGGTAAAATATTATTCATTAATTCATGCATAATGAGCATGTCACATAAGTGAAAATTGATCATGTGATCGTAATTTGTATTTTTGTCAAGCTAAAAATGCAAGAAAAGTGATCTTTAAGGGATTGTTTCGAAATTTTGTAATGTTACGCATAGTTTAATATTTCATATTATTGAATAGTAATAGTTTGCTTCTTGAAGTTGTCGTGTCATGCCATTTCGGGTTAACAGGACGATACGATAAATTGAGTAGTTGCACGTGGCCACCCGGCAACCCGTATCCGTTCTGTTTAAGTTTTGTGCTCAGGTCTTGTCATATTTGTGTTGATGTCAAAAATTAGTCAAACTGAATCCTAGTTCTAACTCCTTACTATATATGTTGGAGACTTGGAGTCATATGAAAGGTCGTATCAGAAATTTCCACCCTGCGACTAAGCGAGTTCCCCCTATGATTTCTTTTTTTTCCTCTCTTTTTTTCTGCCCAATTAATGAACTCTAGATATCTTTCATCATGAAGAGGTAAATGTGACTTCGTTTCTTGTTTAGTTGTGAATGTAGGAGAGCAGTCGGTTTCAGAAAATAGCGTACAATATTGTGAGGCAGAGCCTCCCTCCGTTTGTGAATGTCCATCGACATCGGAACCAGAAGCTTTTAAGCACCTCAAGAACAATTTAGGAACCGCTATTCGGCAACGGTTGATGGAATTGCTGGAGAAAACACGTACCGTTGAATCTGCAATTGAAGTGGCAGATCAGACCATCGATATGCTGAAGCTACTCAACAAATCAAATTCCGAGTTAACCATTGTTCGCGAAAATATGCTTAATGGAGCTAAGCAGCTGAGAGGTGCCTTCCACAAATTAGGAAATGAAATGCATCATGTCTACTAAAACAGAGTTGCTGCTATGTTGCCACGTTTTTTTTTTTTGGTAATCGAACTACGTTTCCATTTTATTTATCAGTTCCTATGTAAGAAGTGAGTTATGGTTAATTTATATATGGTCGGTTTTTAACTATGTCATGTGCACATTTCCGAAGTAACAAAAAAAAAAAATTTTTTTTGCATATTTGGATCAACTAGAAAGGTGTACTACTAGTTAGTACTGCAATCTCGATTGAATCCTCGATGTTAGAACTATGGCTCGAGCCCCAAAAACTTTCGCCGGTGCCTTAGAGCCACTCGCCGGACGTTAAAACGCAGATTCATGGTGTATTCATGTATTCATGGTGTATTTTAAATATTGTAATTTTTGTATTCATGTATTTATGTGTCTTATGATCGTGGTACATTTTTTAACTAAGATTCGTATTCTATGATCATGGTGTATTCATGGTTAATTCACTGCTACGTGTTCATGTTGTTTGAATTTCGATTTTCATGGAGGATTTGGAGGAATATTTATGAATATTTGTTGATTTCTTGGGAAACTTTATCATAAAAATAGATGGTGTAATAAAACTCATCCGTAGAATGTTTGTGATAGTGGAAGTATGAAAAAATTGCCATGATTATCCATGGCAAAATCATGGATATGTGATCAGGTTTTTTAAAATTTAATTTTCATGGTGGATATGCTTGAATATTTCATAATTTTTTTTAAAATGATATGAATATTTCATGGTAAATGATATACCGTTTAAATTTTTTACAATGAAATAATTTATTTAAAGCTGTTTGAAGTATTCATATTGTTTGTTCGAAATTCGAATCATGGCATATTTACGAAACAACAAACGTGTACATTTTCAAATACGTTCTCATATGTAAACTTACCATGAATCCCACTAAATTATCTCCTGTTAAACTTTTGTAATTAGGAAATCGTTTGAATCCCAATAAATTAGAAAATAGTTGAATCCCACTAATTTCGGAAGATAATATACACAAATATGGATATCTTATTAAAAGAGTAAGAAAAGTAATTCACCATCTAAAATGATGAAAATATAACCTAAAAAAATGGGCGGAATGAATACTTACATGGGATGACTTATTGGGACGGATATTTAACCGCACTATCTTGCTAGGTGGGCGCTAACAAGCTTTGTGCACCACACAGGCACAACAGTTACAGGAATTAACTTGTTTTGTAATAGAGCTATAGTTATCTATTTTGTAATAGAGCTAGTGCTGCTCCGACCTAATCATTGTAGCTTAATATTTTGGGTTGTCGACAGCACGTGGACTTGAAACATGGGTGATTTGGTAATTTTTTCCCGAAAACAAATGACAAAAAGATGTTCATTGCCTTGCAGTATGTTTGAGGATTTCTAGCTAGCTACGTTCGAAAGCATCTACAACAACTATGTTTTTGTCATTTTTATCCCCTATTTTCAAACAAATGGAAGGTGACCCGTTATGACTTATTGGGCTAAAGCAGTTTCACTCGTTTTCCAGCTGTTCTAACAAATTGTGCTGCAACTGTTGATAAATCGGCCCAAACAATACACATATGATGCACGATGAGCAATCAAGTAAAAAAAAATGCAATCAGTATATGCATGCTAATTTTTACATGCATGGTTTTCCAACTCTTAGGTTGAGTACATCTACAGCTCATTCTAGTTTTCACTTTTGTCGAATGAAAAATGGAGCACAAGTTACAACGGCTAGGTGGTAGTATGTATTTGTGATCTAGGATTTTCATCACAATTATAGCTGTGATAACCTCTGTACATCTAGATTAAATCCGGAATTAATTATTCCCAAATTGCAAATTATACTGCAGCAAGCTTCATAGAGGTAATGACAACAATCACATATGCATCGTGTTGAATAAATTGAAAATTTTATTAACTTGTGCTCCATTTTTCACTTTAATTGGGGTTCTTGATTTCCTTATTTGGCCCTTCAAGAGACAATTAGTTGGGGTTAATCTGATGGTGGGCTATGTCTATTTTCATGAAAATCAAATATTTACTTCTAGTCTTCTATGCTCGCTCGTAATTAAAAAAAAAAAGTAATGGTCATGGAATTCTAGTGTGTAAGGGTGACGGCAAGGCTAATCTTAAGAGAAATTTTGTTGTTCAATCACATCCATTTGGATTTTGTTTTTGCATATTTTTCATGGACAAGAGTGGCAATATTTATCTACTAGTGCTTGCCCGTGCCTACGGCACTACGCACCCCGGTTAGAATTGTATGTGCCTACGGCACTTGCTAGGTAGTGGCTCAAACACTAAATCGATTCATTAGTGTGTGATCCTCTTCTTAGTGGCACGGAAGAGAATTACCCGTGTTTACAACACTCCCCCAACTATACATTTAAGCTAGCTACAAAGAACACTTCGAAATTCAATAAGACTTCAAGTGTGATCACAAAAAGGCACGTGTATTAAAACTTTCCAATGTCAATTAAACTCAATAAGTATCCCCTTTCTCAACAAATGAGTATCCCTTTCTCAACAAAAGGAGTCAAACTACTACTTATTCATGAATATGCTTTCTGGACAGAGAATTATTCAACTACGGGGAATTTTGCAGGATCTGCAAACAGTATTAGCCCCCAAAAGAATTAATCTTACACATGCATTTCAACAAACACCCCACAGGCATCTTTCAAATACCCAAATCGAGCGGTCCGCCATGTAAAAATTGGACCTCCGGTTCCGGTTTTCTCCGATCATAGTACAGTACACTTAATATACTCGTATAGGAGTAGAGGGTAAGGAGTTTTCTACCTCTCTCCGGCGGTTCGAGCTTAAACTGTGGACAGGTGTGGCGGTGGCGATCCGAAGTTCCAGTGTGCATGGCGATGGTGGACGGTTTATTCCTTCTTCTCCTCTTCTTGCTCCTCCTGCCCGATCTCTCTCTGTGTCTCTCTCTCTCTACTTGAACAAAAGAAAACCGAAGAAGAAAAGTTTTGTAGGGTTTTGAGGTTTGAAATTTGAAATAAACGTGAAAGGGGACATGGCAGTTGTGTAATTTATGTAAAAACTATGAGCACTTAATTGGGAATAGAAGGATGCACCACAACCCTTGGATCAAATCAATCTCAACCATTGGATCAACTTGTCTTGTGTGGAGGCCCACACCATTGTGTTTTATTATATAGATAATCATTATCTTTGTTTAGTCGAGGATGATCTCGAAATATGTGGCATGAAGTTTTTTCCTAAAGGCAATTAGCCAAATATATTTTTTTTTATCTTTTATTCTTTTTGGTCATTGCTAAAGAATTATAACAAATCGCAAGACACCAGAGACATAAAATACAGCGTTTTTTCAAAGTCTATTTATCAAGGGATTGAGCTTAAGGAACTAATCAAATTTTAGAAAAAAATATTGCTTGTAATGTTTCTCGTCATTCTTTACAAATTACAACCGGAGCTCTAGCTCTTTTTGGATGAATGGAATTAGAAACTGAGGCCTGATAAGTAATAACGGAGGAGGTTGCCGTTGTGTTTCACTTTCCACTGCCTGAAAACTTTTGTCTATTCATATCTCTCAAGAGTCATCTATACCTCATTCTCATGAGTAATGACTTCACGCATATGCCGTGTGATGCGATCACACTCTTTATTTCCTTATCATTCACTAGAAACTAGCTAGAACAACTTCATTTTTTTCAATGTTAAAAGTGCACACTGGTAGCTCGTCTCAGGTCCAACAAAAACAATCAGAATCATTCATTTTTGGAGAATGACTTTTTTTATTTATTTATTTATTTTTGCTCAGCAAAAGGAAGTTTTATTAATCTCGAAAGGATACATCGAGGGGGCAGGTTGAGGAGCATAAGTGCTCAAACTCAACCGGGGGAGGGGGAAACGTAAATCATCCAGCACGAAGTTGAATGATAAACGCCAAAACAGATTACAGCTTTAGCAACCGAATACCATCTAGAAACAATTTGAAATCCTCCACAGAGTACATCCTAATACTGAATTTAACTTTGATCCACATAGCCACCCTGAATTTAATTATATCCACCACCTCCTCTGAGTTTACAGCCACATTCTTAAAGATACACCCATTCCGAATCACCCAAATGGACCAGATTGTTGCATAGAAACATACTTCCCACATATGTTTTTCCAAGTTGCGATAACTATTATCGAACCACCAACCCATGAGACCCGCGACTGAAGGTGGGCAGACCCAGTTGGTGTGCCACCAATCCAAGATTTGCGACCAAACAAACCAAGAAAAACGGCAGTGAAGAAATAGATGGTTGGGGGTTTCCAGATGCAGAGAGCAAAGGGGGCACAAGTGATCATTCATTGCAATATTCCTGCTCATAAGAACAGACCTTGTGGGCAACCTCTCCTGAATAGCCTTCCACGCCAAAATTTCAACCTTTGGGGGGCATAAGTTCTTCCACACAGAGCCCAGAATTGAGTTTCCATCCAGAGTTTGCACTTCCCATTGCTTATACACTGATCTTACCGTGAAGTTCTTATTTTGCGTCCATCTCCATTGCATAGAGTCAGGCTTGTCCGGATCCATATGATAAGACTGCAATCTTAATTTCAGATTCGATAACATCACCTTTTCCCTGTCACGCAGACCTCTCCTAAAATCCAGTTAGTTATTCAATCTCGGTTTTCTATTAGAGGCCTTATCGTGCTAGCTAGAGGCATCTACAACACCTATGATTTTGTCACAGTTATCACCTTTATTTGTTGGGAAAATTCCTGGCCGGTCCTAGTTTTCTGTGGGGGTTCCATGCAAACCCCATTTTGTAAGTTCTATCCCATCTAGGCCCTTTTTAAATATGCTTTTACTATTTTGTCCTTTTCACTTTTCAGCACCCACAGAATTCACACCCCCACAGAATTCACACCTCCAAGAATTCACACATCTCAGAAGAATTCACACCCCTTCGAAGAATTCACACTCATTTACAGAATTCACACCTCTAAGAATTCACATCTATCAGAAGAATTCAAACCCTCGAGAATTCACACACCTTCGAAGAATTCACACCTCCAAGAATTCACATTCCTAATAATTCACTCCTCCCGAGAATTCACACCCTACAGAATTCATACCCATTTTCAGAATTCACTACTCCCCCCCCTGAATTCACACTCTTTTGCAAAAATAAAGAATTCACAAGCTTAAAAAAGAGAGAATTCAAACACAATGGAGTGTGAATTCACCCATTTGCAGATTTCCCACCTCAAAATATCCACGTCTACAAATTCAGAACCCCTAAATCTAGAATTCATACCTCAAAATAGTCACATCCAGAATTCTTGGGAATGTGAATTCTGAAAAGAGGTGTGAATTCACATCAAAAAATACAAAATTCACATCCAAATGCAAACATTATTAAAGAAAAAAATCAATCTAACAATAAAAATAAGTCTACAAATTCAAAACCCCTAAAACCAGAATTCACATCTCAAATTAGCCACATCCAAAATTCTTGAGGATGTGAATTCTGAAAAGATGCGTGAATTCACACCTAAAAATACAAAATACACATCCAAATGCAAACATTATTAAAGAAAAAAAATCAATCCAACAATAAAAATATAATAAAGTCCATTGCAAACAAGACATTGTAAGTAATTTTCACAAACACCACCGCTCAGGAGATTCCGACGAGGAGCACGAGGAGTTGGGGTTCCTTCACCGCCGGCCCATGTTGTTGCTGCAAGTGTGCAAACCCAAACTTCAGCGCAACTAAACACAATGCAGAGTATGAGAGAGAAAGATAGAGGGGGAAGCAACTCGTTTCTGACCTCGTACGCCATTACTGAGCTTAAATCGCAACTATGAAGCTGTGATTTCAATTTTTAAACCCAGAACGAGTCTTGTAGGACTAGATCTAGGGTTTTCGAACTCGTTTCTACCCCCTGTTTACCTTTGCGACTTCGAGCAGCACACGATCGCCATCTCCGGCGTTGCACCCCAGCTCCCGACTACCGAACGACATCTCCACCGTTCGGCGGACTGGAAACGTCGCCGCCAAGGCCACCTCCACAGCAACCGCCGCCACCGAGATAGGCAAGGTTGAGATCGAGTGTCGACGGAAGGAGGGGGACGGTCGTGTACGGTGGCGGTGCTTAGATGGGGGACTCGACGGTGCTTAGCTGGGGGACGGCCGTGTTCGACGACGCGTCTCTTCCGTTCGTCGTTCAGTCTGACAAGAGACCCAGCGAGAGAGTGTTGGGGTAAGACAACCTTCAATCAACAATCCAGAGGGTTTCCTAGCGCTACAGCAAAATGCTTGTAGCGCTACCGAGAGCCTTCGGGCCTTAAAGTGTATTTAGGGTTTTGTGCGCGGCTGCGCGTTTTGGAGAATTGTAATCACTTTTTCTGAGCATGAAAAAGAGAGAGGCGAGAGAAAACACATCTCAGAGAGATTGTGAGAAGACTTGTACTCTTGGATTGATTTCATAGTGGACTGGTGTGGCTCCCGTGGTTTTTTTCCTCACGTTGAGGTTTTTCCACGTATATCTTGTGTCTCGTTTTCTTTCCAGTTTTTCATTACGCACGTATTTGTTTGTTTTATTCTGTGATCAATTGTTCCAAGATCCGTAGGGGCGTTGTAGGATTGCGTAAAATCCATAACAGAGAGCGGGGTATTTCTGGTAGTTTACCTAAAACGAGGGTCATAGGGGATGGGTTTGGCAAGCTGTGGGTTTGGACGGGTTGACACGTACAAGAAAGGGCCGGCTTGGAAGAAGCTCTTATTTGTTTGTATTTGGCCCATGAGTAATAATTGAGCATGGTAATTAAGTTACAAATTGTCCCCTTAATTCAATTTTGATGCCTACCCGTTCGGTGTACTGGGGAGTGATTCACGTTGGATAAATGGAAGACAAACGAAGTTAATGTGATGGTTAGATCTTTCAGGGAAGGGATCGAAAAAATATGGTTAGAAAAAAGGGTAAAGTCATATTATTATAATTTATAAGACAAATACAGACATCAAAATTGAAGGTGACCGTTTGTAACTTACTATCATCAACTGCTTTGTTGTCAATTACAGGACATTTTTCCTAGCTTTAATAAGTCCCCTGTTATTAAACAGTGACCAAAATTCCAAGATTAGTCAAGATGCGCTTAATCTATCCTTGATGCCTCAGTTACCAAAAAGAAAACATGTCCTTATTTGTCGTTTAATGGGACTATTAGCTGGACATAGGGCGTGTTTGCGATAAATGTGAATATAGATTTTAATTGAGTGGAACCCTATGTGATGGAGTAGATCGATACAACTCTTGCAGGATATATATAATTCTTGTCAATTTATATATACTAGTACAAACTTCCTTAATCATATTTTTCTCGGACTGAAACCTATAAAATCCTTCATGTTAATATAATGCTTCTTTTTTTTAGTAACTGAATTATTATTTTTAAAAAAAAACACATTGTTATGTAATTTCTCCTATAAGAAAGGTGTAATTTGGGTTGTGTTCTTTTGGGTTTGTGTCAACTCACCTGTTAAGTTAAATACTCCATCCGTTTCAAATTGAGAGTTCCTTTTGGGGATTTCAACTATTTAAGGGGATATGCAATAATTACACCTACAATACCTAGCACTACCAATTCTTGTGAGCTAGTCCCCCGCTACTCGTTATGGGATTGGTCCCCCTGAAAGGTGCACATAAGTGACCCGATCAAACACTCTGAGATACCCAAAACAATGTGGAAATTTGAGTGGGAGCCCGGGCACGTGCTCCCATGGAACCCTTAATGGGTTCGCCCCTGTGTTCGAGTCGTGTTAAGGTAGAAGTACCTAGCAAATTCCTCATATGAATTCCATATTTTCCTCCTTTTGCCCTATGTAATCTGGATATCTTTCTTAATGAAAAATGTGACATCGTTTCTTGTTTAGTTGTGAACGTAGGAGTGCAATCGGTTGTTGAAAATAGCGTACAACATTGTGCGGCAGATTTTCAGTGCCAATGCCCTCCCTCAGCATGTGAATGCCCATTAACATTGGAGCCAGAAGCCTTTAAGCTACTCAAGAACAATTTAGGACCCGTTATCCGCCAACGATTGATGGAATTGCTAGAGAAAACGCGCACCGTTGAATCTGCAATCGAAATGGCTGATCAGACCATCGATATGCTGAAGCTACTCAAAGAATCAAATTCCAAGTTCAACATTGTTCCCGAAAATATGCTTAATGGAGCTCAGCAGCTGCGATATGCATTCGACAAATTAGGAAATGAGATGCATAATGTGTACTAAAACAGAGTGGCTGCTATGTTAACATGTTATTGTATCAGTTCCTTTTGTGTTACTCCAGTGAGATATAGTCAGTTTTAACTGACCGATAAAAACTATGTTAGGTGCAAATTTGGATCGAATTAAAAGGTACTACTAGTTAGAGTAGTACTTAACCCTTTTATAGTATTTGAGTTCTACCGTTTAACTCCTTCTCTCACGAATTAATCTCTTAAAATTTTGGAAGAATAATCACGCTTTTCCATCAGGATTTCGTTAGAAAATTGCGAAGTCATACAAAGATTACAGATAATCATGCCAAATCATTCCTCTTGGGATTTATTAGAAACGTTTTGCTTATAATATAGATTCCTTTTTTGTTTGATTTGTTCCTTTTTTATTGCAACTGCAAATAAAGTTTGGTTTCCATGGTAACATATGTAAGTTGGAACAGGAATTTTACATTTAATGAACTTTTTATTATCCTGAATTCCGAATGAAAAGTTAGATGATAGGATCGAGCACCTATAAGTATTGGATTGAGCTGATTTTTCGCGAGAGCCCTTAAAAAATATTTTACATTTAATGAACGGATCGGATTATTTGTGTGGGACCCGGAGGGGCCCCACACAAAAATCTGTGCGCGATCTGTTTGCAATTATCTGTGTGAATAGCACACTTGTAAAATAAATATTTGAAAAAACAATCCCCCTCAATTTTCTCATGGAAATTAAACGTGTCTTGTCACGAATCCATGGGACCCAAAATTGATTCGAATTTGACACTTCAAAAAGAAAATTGATGACAAAATAGCTTGAAAAACTTTATTTGTTTGTATTTGGCCCCATGGGTGATAATTGAGCATGGTAATTAAGTTACAAATGGTCCCCTTAATTCAATTTCGATGCCTCCTAATGACAAAGGCAATTAATGTGATGGTTAGACCTTCCAGGGAAAAAATGTGGTTAGAAAAAAAGGGTAAAATCGTAAGATTGAAGGGGACCTTTCATTGCCTTCAAAGTTCATTGAAATTTGAACAACTGCTTACTATCATAAAGTTAGGGTATGTTCCACATTATTTTCTTAAAAAAGAAGTATTTATTCCCGTATCCCAAGGTTAATTACTCTCTCACAATACATCATCTTTATTTCAAAAAGTAAGTACTTATTTGTAAAATCGGAACGGGGCCTCAACCAACTGAAGCTGATGCCATGGAAATGAGGTCTCGATGACATATTGACATTGACCCCCTGATTTTCTATATATGGAAATGCTTCATTGCCTTATCCTGAGGAATCAGCTAGCTAGAAAAGCATCATTTATCTTTTGTAAGATGTCAATACCTCTCTTTCTAACAGCGTAGTATTTTTCTTAGAAAGGTCTATCGATCCATATGAATCACTCCACAACATATCAAAGGGGTAGGCATCAAAATTGAAGGTGACCGGTGATTGGTACCTAACATGGTTAATAATTGCCAATATGACACTTAACTAAAACTCCTCATGCTTGTGCTTTCAAATGTTTGGTAGTCTGTCCATTCATGAAATTTTCTCCAACTTTAATGAGGCATTCATTAGTGAAAGTATTGTTTTTGGCGAGATGTTACAGCGATTCCAACTTGTGTGGCATTATATAGATATTATCCATCACTTGGTGGGCGATCATTATCACGACCCTTGTATATATGATTGATCAATTTTTTCTAACCACATCTTCTTCTTTTTCTTTTGAAAGGTCTAACCATGTGAATCACTCCACAATATGTCAAAGCAGTAGGCATCAAAATTAAGGACCCGTTATCCGCCAACGATTGATGGAATTGCTGGAGAAAACGCGCACCATTGAATCTGCAATCGAAATGGCTGATCAGACCATCGATATGCTGAACCTACTCAAAGAATCAAATTCCGAGTTCAACGTTGTTTGCGAAAATATGCTTAAAGGAGCTCAGCAGCTGAGATATGCCTTCGACAAATTAGGAAATGAGATGCATAATGTGTACTAAAACAGAGTGGCTGCTATGTTAACATGTTATTGTATCAGTTCCTTTGTATTACTCCAGTGAGATATAGTCAGTTTTAACTGACCGATAAAAACTTTGTTAGGTGCAAATTTGGATCAAATAAAAAGGTACTACTAGTTAGAGTAGTACTTGACCCTTTTATAGTATTTGAGTTCTACCGTTTAACTCCTTCACTCACGAATTAATCACTTAAAATTTTGGAAGTATAATCACGCTTTTCCATCAGGATTTCGTTAGAAAATTGCGAAGTCATACAAAGATTACAGATAATCATGCCAAATCATTCCTCTTAGGATTTATTAATTAGAAACGTTTTGCTTATAATATATATTCCTTTTTCAGTTTTTTGTTTGATTTGTTCCTTTTTTAATCTAATCCTAATCTACTTTATCCTAGGGGATTTGGGGAAGGGGATGAGTGCTTATGGAAATCGAACCATGCATATGTGCACAAGAGTATAAGAGAGACACCAAATACAATCCACTCCATTTGCGATACTCGACAAAGCTTGCTTTCCTATTTTTTCCTCTCTTCGCCTTTCGAGAACTTCACTGGAATTCCCTTCCTAATGTTTTGCCTAGCTCTTGGGTATTTCATTAGGTTTCCCTTGATGTACCATTTGTCGAGTTCTTTTTAAATCTAATAGAATCTTTGTTATTGATAAAATAAACAATACACAAACTTGTTGAGGAAGAACAGTGGTAATATGGAAGAAAAACAGACAAAAAGTAGTATTTTTATGCATTCCTACATTTAGTTCTATTTAGGATCCAGCTAGCTTGAAAAACTTTATTTGTTTGTATTTGGCCCATGGGTGATAATTGAGCATGGTAATTAAGTTACAAATGGTCCCCTAAATTCAATTTCGATGCCTCCTAATGACAAAGGCAATTAATGTGATGGTTAGACCTTTCAGGGAAAAAATGTGGTTAGAAAAAAGGGTAAAATCGTAAGATTGAAGGGGACCTTTCATTGCCTTCAAAGTTCATTGAAATTTGAACAACTGCGTATTTTTTTTTTTTTGAACAGCAAAGAAGAAAAATATATTAAGAGAGAGGAGAACAAAATACAAGAGATAATCCCAAAATGAGTACTTTTTTTTTTTAACAACCGCTTACTATCATAAAGTCAGGGTGTGTTCCACATTATTTTCTTAAAAAATAAGTACTTATTCCCGCATTCCAAAGGTCACCCTCTCACAATATATCACATTTATTTCAAAAAATAAGTACTTATATCTAAAACCAGAACGGGGCCTCAACCAATTGAAGCTGCTGCCAAGAGGTAGGCATCCAAATTGAAGGTGACCGGTCATTGGTACCTGACATGGTTAATAATTGCCAATATGACAATCAACTAAAAGTCCTCAGGCTTGTGCTTTCAACTGTTTGGTAGTCTGTCCATTCGTGAAATTTTCTCAAACTTTAATGAGGCATTCATCAGTGAAAATATTGTTTTTGGCGAGATGTTACAGCGATTCCAACTTGTGTGACATTATATAGATATTATCCATCACTTGGTGGGCGATCGTCACCAAGACCCTTGTATGATTTTATCTATTTTTCCTAACGACTTTTTTTTTTCCTTTTGAAAGGTCTAACCACGTGAATCACACCACAATATGTCAAATCGGTAGGCATCGGAATTGAAGGTGACCAATTTTACCTTATACTACGGTCAATAATTATTAATTACCCAGACAATGACATTAACTAAGTCCTTGGACTTTAACACTATTCCGTTCTATGTCACTTTTCTGAAATATTTTTATTGCGCACTCTTGGCCATGCAATCTCGAATCTCTCTTTTTGCAGGATTACCAAGGTAGAGCGCAAGGATGTACATCAAGCCCATTATCTTACTATAGGCAAACGCTAACAAGCTTCGTGCACCACACATGCACAACAGTTACAGGAATGAACATGTTTTGTAATAGAGCTATAATGATCTATTTTATAATAGAGCTAGTGCTGCTCCGACCTAATCATTGTAGCTTGGGTTGTTTATCTTGTAAACTGTTATACTTAAATGAATTTCTTTCTGTTTCTAAAAAATAAATAAGCTAAATTTTTTATTTCATGTTTATAAAAAATTCTCTTCACAAATTTGAACTTTCTTGAGTTCAATGCTTGTCTCTGTCTTTGAATTAGTCTGAAATCCTAGGCAAATTTGCATCCGTTGGGATTAGACTTAATTCATTGACAGTGCAATTTGAACTTTCTCGAGTTCAATGCTTGTCTATATCCTTGAATTAGTGTGAAAACCTAGGCAAATTTGCATCCGTTGGGATCAGACTTAATTCATTGACAGTGCCCTTGAAAAATGTGTGATTTGGAATTTTTTTTCTCGAAAACGAATGACAAAAAGTTGTTCATTACCTTACAATATGTTTGAGGCCTTCCACTTTCAAAAGCATCTACAACAACTATGTTTTTTCTCATTTTTATCCCCTGTTTTCAAACAAATTGAAGGTGATCCATTATGACTTTTTGGGCTCCGAAAAGCTGTAGTTTCACTTATTTTCCACCGGTTCAAACAAATTGCACTGCAACTGTTGATACAAAGTCCGAAATTCAAGAATAATATATACAGCTACGCTAGGTTTTGATTCAATTGCGATCTAAGAAAAAGTGTTGATCATAACAACAAGCAAATCGACCTATTCAATTACTAAATACGATCATCTATTTATAAATGGGGGAATTCGTGTTCAGTGACCCTTGGGGCAATTTATCCCCAAGTGATGGAGAGGTTTTCACAAAATTGCTCCTTTCATGAAAGGGAAAAAAGTAATTCGGAATACATGGAGAATGCAAGGTAAAATGTCTAATGTACCCCCACAATTGAAACCCTAAAATCAATTCTCTTCTTTTCCCCTTTCCCATGAGTACGCCTCTCTCTCTCTCTCTCATAAGGGTAAGAGCCGCAGCCCGCAGGAAGAACCATATTTACTGGTTTGTCTCAGAGGTATCAAAGCTGGTTGAAGGTGTTTCCATGTATGGAGTTGGAAGGTGGACAGAGATAAAAAAAAATTTATTGTTTCATTCATCTGCAAATCGCACATCAGTTGATCTTAAGGTAGTTGTGGGTTCTTATCATTTCATCTCTCTCTGTAAATCTCGGGCTGGAACGGAGATGGAGAGTAATTGGGGTTTGGGTTCAATCTGAATCCGTAAGTCTCTGGCGACTGCGAATTGTCGATGTCATCGGCAGCGTAGACGGGCAGAGGAGGCTGCGGCGATTCGTCGGGAGCGGGGTGTCGAAGTCGTAGCTTTGGGAGGCGGTGAGGCCGGGGTTGTATCCGGCGTTGCCGTCGTCGTCAAAGGGGCATTACTCTCTCTTTCTGCAAATCAAATTAAAGGCATTACTCTGACATATTTGTTGTAGTGAACCATTGCTCCTTTAGTGAACATTTGTTGCACCTATTGTTCATTTAAATCGCTCCATTTTAGAAATTCATTGCCCTGTGTCTGTCTGTGTTCTAACTATTGCACTTTGTTTTTTAGAACAACTGAATTTGGATCTAAGTTGTCCCGTGTATGAATTTAAGTTGCCCCGTGAATGAGCCTAAGTTGCTCCCTGAGTTGCTCTGTGAATGAGCCTAAGTTGCCCCGTGTATGAATTTAAATTGCTCTATGTATGAATTTAAGTTGCTCTCTCTCTCTCTCTCCGAAACATGGACTGCTGGAGGAGGTCGTCGGCACGATCGAGGCAGGCGGTGACGGGCTTATCGTCGAAGGCGGGAGACGAAATCAGAATGAGGGGCAGGAGGTCGTCGACGGCGTTGAGGAAGGAGTTGGCATCAATGGAGTCGAACTAGATTTGGCGTCAATGGAGTTCAGCTTGCGTCTTCATCTGAGGGAATGGGTTCCCATCATTCATATGATTAGCGCAGTAGAGAACGAAGCTAGGAGTATTCCTGTTAATTGCTTCCGATTTCCTCAGTTTTTCACTCATAAAAAACAAAACAAAAAAAGGATGCAAAAAGATTTCATGAATTTTTTATATGAGACAGAGAACCAACAAATGTTTGCACTATGTAAGGTATCGATTTTTTGGTTTGATTTGTGGGATTGGGTTTTGATTTGTAGGGGTGGCTAATTTTCGATTTGTAAAAAACTCCTCGATCGTCGCCGTTGTAGTTTTACTGTGTATAGATTTGTATTGATTTGCAGTATCAATTTCCCTCGGAGAAAGGATGATTTGGGAGTTGTTGGCCGTCGACGTATTTTTTGGGATGAATCTAGTGGGTGTGGGTAAATTTTTTGGTGCAGATAGGGCAGTGTTCGCGTGGTCTTTACTAATACGTAACGTAGTCTTTTATAATTGATGATTTGCTATTTTATACTTCAAACAATAGTCAATTATTTGCTGAAAATAAAATAGTTGCTCTTTAAGTTATCTAATGTTATTCCTTATAAGAAATTTTGTTGCTCCCTATGTAAGAATGGATGTCCCAGACTGTTAAGGGCAGTGACCTATATTATTAACTCACTGAATGGCTGTCCATTTACAAAGGTGTGTTGATCTGTATGAAATGTGGTTCTTGTTCAACTCATGTAATATGTTTTTTTTGTTGAAAATAAAATAGTTGCTCTTTAAGTTACCTAATGTTACTCATTGTAAGAAATTTTGTTGCTCACTATGTAAGAATGGATGCTCTAGACTGTTAAGAGCAGTGACCTATATTTTAACTCACTGAATGACTGTCCCTTTACAAATGTGTGTTGATCTGTATGACATGTGGTTCTTGTTCAACTCATGTAACATGTTTTTTTGCTGAAAATAAAATAGTTACTCTTTAAGTTACCTAATGTTACTCATTGTAAGAAATTTTGTTGCTCACTATGTAAGAATGGATGCTCTAGACTGTTAAGAGCAGTGACCTATATTTTAACTCACTGAATGGCTGTCCCTTTACAAAGGTGTGTTGATTTGTATGACATGTGGTTCTTGTTCAACTCATGTAACATGTTTTTTTGCTGAAAATAAAATAGTTGCTCTTTAAGTTACCTAATGTTACTCATTGTAAGAAATTTTGTTGCTCCCTATGTAAGAATGGATGCTCTAGACTGTTAAGAGCAGTGACCTATATTTTAACTCACTGAATGGCTGTCCCTTTACAAAGGTGTGTTGATTTGTATGACATGTGGTTCTTGTTCAACTCATGTAACATGTTTTTTTGCTGAAAATAAAATAGTTGCTCTTTAAGTTACCTAATGTTACTCATTGTAAGAAATTTTGTTGCTCCCTATGTAAGAATGGATGCTCTAGACTGTTAAGAGCAGTGACCTATATTTTAACTCACTGAATGACTGTCCCTTTACAAAGGTGTGTTGATCTGTATGACATGTAGTTCTTGTTCAACTCATGTAACATGTTTTTTTGCTGAAAATAAAATAGTTGCTCTTTAAGTTACCTAATGTTACTCCTTGTAAAAAATTTAGTTGCTTTCTATGAAAGAATGGATGCCCCAAACTGTTAAAATCGACTGATTTTCCACCTTTCTAGATTTGATTTTGGGGTTTCATTGGAGAGAATTGGGAAGTCCATGGGAACCTCAACTTGAGAGGCGAGATCTGGGAAGTCTTGGGAAATCTGGTTTGACTTCCGCCCTATGCTCCGAGTTCGCCCTCGACCTCCGCCGCCCAAATGACGCCGTCGCCCCCCAAATCAACCCCTCCATCTTCAACGAGGGCACCGGCAGCCGCCGCTAGAAATAAGTTGTATGAAAATAAGTTGCTCGTTGTATGAAAATAAGTTGCTCGTTGTATAAAAATAAATTGCTCGTTGTATAAAAATAAGTTGCTCCTTCAATTTGAATAAATTGGTACCCAGGGGCTCCATGGCACAGTAGCCCCTACTCACACGACTAAAACGGCAGCGTTTTGGTTTTAAAAAAAATCATTACCATCAATTTGCAATCCTATGAAATAGAAACGTGATTATGAGAGCTCTAAAACAAAATTTGATTATGTTTCTTTAGAATAATATGATCAGAATAATAAAATCTCCACACCCGTTCAAACGAATTAAAAATTGGAGTACTTAATTTTTTAACCATATTTTTTAATATATAAACGGTCTAAAAAAATTAAGTGCTCAAATTTTCACTCCGTTTGAACGGGTGTGAAGATCTTGTTATTCTGATCATATTATTCTAAAGAGACATAATCAAATTTTGTCTCTAGAATTCTCATAATCACGTTTCTGCTCCATAGGATTGCAAATTGATGGTAAGGATTTTTTTTAAAACTAAAACGTTGTCGTTCTGGTCGTGGGTAGGGGTTGCTGGTGTAGTAGGGCCAGTCTGACAGAGAAGGGGTATTTTTGTCCTTATAAGTTAGAAAGTCCATGTATTGGCAATTAATTATCTCCTTCCCATAACTTTAGAATTCCGAAAAAGTACACCATGTATTGGGCATTTTTTGCCCCTTTCCCCACTGATCAGTGATTCCCCCTTTATAAATATGCATTCAATTTTGAGCATCTGTGTTAACTTTAAAAATCAAAATAACATTGCACAAATTAGAAGGTTGCTAAAAAGTAATTATTTTCCCAACGAAATATTTCTTGGGCTGGAGTTGAATTGTTAAACGGTATTGGGCGAGCGGACTTACACAATTCTAATTTTTTTAAAAAATATGTTTTAGTACCAAAATAGCTATCTTAGAAATTACAATGGGTAGAACAATCGTTTGGGGACATCCGCTCC
Source organism: Rhododendron henanense subsp. lingbaoense (assembly GCA_020567845.1). Taxonomy (NCBI): domain Eukaryota; kingdom Viridiplantae; phylum Streptophyta; class Magnoliopsida; order Ericales; family Ericaceae; genus Rhododendron; species Rhododendron henanense. The sequence goes on from CM036318.1 coordinate 44,684,989, forward strand.
TCAGATCTGTCCTTGGACTTTGGTCTCAAACTATAAGTGAATTGGAAATTTTTTCCCAAAGAGAAAAAAAACAACTCAAAGTTTTCATGCCAAGATCATAACGCCGGCCATCTGTTAGATGCCTTGTCATTTCGGAAGCATTTAGACAACTTCGTACATTTTGTCATTTTTATCCCATTTTTTCTAACAAATTGAAGGCTACACATTGACACATTTGGATCCGTAATTAGATACTATGAAGAACATGTGCGATTACAGATACATGTATATACTGGAGAGATACGACTGCGTTGATATGAACAAATTATTAAAAAAAAAAAAACTAGCTAGAATATAGCTACGGCATTATAACAATTCTTTTTATTTTTTGGTACTTAATTTGTCAAGTATAACATTATGGACCATGGTAAGGTGCAAATGGTCCCCTTGAAATTTGATGCCTGGCTATCCCTGGGGCCTGTTGGGGAGTGATTCACGTGCATGGATAAAACAAGACTTTAAGGCATGTACTGATCTCTAGGAGGTTAGACGTCCTTTCAGAGATAAAAATGTGGTTGGAAAGTTGTTCCTAGGTGGTTCCTATAAATAAATGAAGGCAATGAATGCGATAGCATCACACAACGGTTTCGCTGAAATATATGTACCCTAAACGGCATGCATGTTCAGAAGCTAACGGGATGTCAACACCCATTGAGGTCATCCATTCCTCGTCTCCGTGACGTCATGACATTACCATGTAAGAGCACCTCTAGTAGTTTGGTTAAAAATTGTGTGTCATATACCATAAAGTGTATAAAGTGGGTCTTATTTATTGTTTGTTAAGTGTGTATAAATTTAAAAAATAAATGTGTATGTTAGCGTAAGATAAAGTGTGTGTATATGTATACAAACACGTAATATATATGAGACTAGCTAGTACCCTTCTTTTTCTCTTATCCTCTCTCCTCACATCTTTTCAGTCAAAAGTTTCTGCACAAATCAGTGCTCCCAATCTCTCCTTCTCTCTCCTCCTCACTCCCTTCTTTCTGTTGCTAATACAGGAACTACAATTAGTGTAACAGCTAATGTTGGCTAATGCCAACTCAACTTTTAACAACACCATTAAAGTGTAAAAAAGTGAAAAATATTCACTAACTGACCCAAGTCAGCAAGTTCTGAGCAAACTAACCCTTAATGTTGTTCACTAGAGATGCCCTAAGAAACCAACCTCGAGATCCCTCACAAATGAGGGGTTAAAACAATCACATCCATTTTTTATTTAGTTTTTAAGTAATTTTCATGGACTAGAATGACAATATTTGTCTCTAACTATTATCTTTGTTTAATCAAGGGTGGTCTCGAAATTTGTGGTATGAAGTTTTTTCCTAGAGACAATTAGCTAGCCAAATATTGGTCATTGGTAAATAATTATAACAGATGGCAAAACACCAGAAATAAAGTATAGCGCTTTTTCGAAGACTATTTATCAAGGGATTGAGCTTAATGAACTAATTAAATTTAGAAAAAATATTTCTTATAATGTTTCTCTTCACCCTTTACAAATTATGTACAACTGGAGCTGTAGCTCTTTTTGGTCGAATGAAATTGGAAATTAAGGCCCTATCATTTATAGAGGAGGATTCCAGGATAGCAGTTCTATGATATCAAAACACGAGGGACCTGATACGTAATAACGGAGGAGGTTGCCGTTATTTTCACTTTTCATGACCTGAAAAACTTTAGCCGGTTCACAACTCCCAAGAGTCTTCTATGCCTCATTCTCATGAGTAATGACTTCACACGTGTGCCGTGTGAAGGCATCGAAATTGAAGGTGACCATTTGTACCTTATACTACGGTCAATAATTATTAATTACCCAGACAATGACATTAACTAAGTCCTTGGACTTTAAAACTATTCCGTTCTATGTCACTTTTCTGAAATATTTTTATTGCGCACTCTTGGCCATGCGATCTTGAATCTCTCTTTTTGCAGGATTACCAAGGTAGAGCGCAAGGATGTACATCAAGCCCATTATCTTACTATAGGCAAACGCTAACAAGCTTCGTGCACCACACATGCACAACAGTTACTGGAATTAACATGTTTTGTAATAGAGCTATAGTGATCTATTTTATAATAGAGCTAGTGCTGCTCCGACCTAATCATTGTAGCTGGGGTTGTTTATCTAGTAAACTGTTATGCTTAAATGAATTTCTTTCTGTTTCTCAGAAAATTGTCACCAATTATTCGTCATTGAAAGGTACTATATATAGGTGATGAAAAATAGATTTCATCACCGGGTGAGAATCCTGGACGACCCTTAGAAGACAAAAAAAAAATCATCATCCATACTAGTTATTCTTCACCCATATTATTTGTGAAGAAGAAAAAAACATGTAATCTGTGACGATTTTCATTCGTCTCCGAAAATCAAATTTCTTGTAGTGCAAAATTTGTTCATTGTCAATATTTTATTGCCATCTATGCCAGGGCTTATCGTTCGGGAAACATCTATATGTTAGTAACAACTAAGATTTTGTCCTATTTAATCCCTTTTTTCTTACCCGTTGTAGCTTATTGGGCTCCATCATATATAGACATGACAATTAATCAACAAAAATTGGGAATAGATTGTAATAGAAAAGCTACTATATATTTTTTTTTAGGAAGAACAGTGGTACTATCAAATAAAAAAAGACAAAAGTAGAATTTTTATGCATTCTTACCTTTAGTTAGTTCTAATATTTAGGAACCAGCTAGCTTGAAAATCTTTATTTGCTTGTATTTGGTCATGGGTAATAAATGGCCGCTTTCAATTTTGTTGCCTACTCCTTTGATATGTACTGGGGAGTGATTCACGCGGACAAACGAAGACAAACGAGAAGTTGTTTTAGCAGCTTCCTAACGACAATGGCAATAATTAATGTGATGGTTATAGACCTTTCAGGGAAGGAATCGAAAAAATGTGGTTAAAAAAAAAGGGTAAAGTCATATTATATGACAAACACAGGCATCAAAATACCAAAGGGGTAGGCATCCAAATTGAGGGACCTGATTTTTTGATTTTTTTCTAATAAAGGAGGAGGTCATCCACACCTCATTTCCATGGCATCAGTGAGTGCCTTAATCTAGTATTTTTCCTATCGATCGATTCATGTGAATCACTCCACAACATATCGAAGGGGAAGGCATCCAAATTGAATTAAGGGACCATTTGTACCTTACATGGTCAATAATGTTTCGGTGCCGAGTGGGTATATCCCACGTGGTACCCGTTCGGCACATCCGGACCGTTCAATACACTTTTGGATGGCTCGGATTGTTAAGACTACTCTCGGCAGATTGGAACCCTCTCTCTCTTCTCACCCCAACACTTTCTCTCTTCAAATTCGAGCCATCCAAAAATGCATTAATTGGACGGCTCGGATGCGCCGAGCGCGTGCCTTGTGGTACCCACCCGGTATCGTAATTTTTTCCCAATAATTGCCAATGGCACCGTAATTTTTTACTTTTAGATGGGGAACTTAAATAGGGTTCCTTCCCCATGTAAATACTTGAGTGCTCATCCTAGTGGGTTTGAAAACTTATCTTGTCATCCTCAAATTCAAATAAATCCTAACACAGGCATCAATTTTTTATTTTAGATTCGTTTCGTAATGATGAAGCAATAATCCCCAAAAAATTGACGAAAAACAAACAAATCCAATTTTTTTGAATAAAGACAAAAATAAGCTAATTTTTTCGTCTTTATTCAAAAAAATAGATTTTGATCGTAATTTTTTACTTTTTAAATTTTTTTCGTCATGACGAAGCAATAATCCTCAAAAAATTGACAAAAATCTAACAAATAAAAAAAATTGAATAAGAACAAAAAATAATCCAAGATGGATTATTTAGCCGAACAAGGCCTAAGCGCTTAGGCTTGTGTTTTCAACTGTTTGGTAGTCTGTCCAGTTGTTAAATTTTCTCCCGTTTTAATGAGGCATTCATCAGTGAAAGTATTGTTTTTGGCGAGATGTTACAGCAATTTCAACTTGTGTGGCATTATATATTATCCATCACTTGGTGGGCTACTACTACAATAATCGTAAAAGATGATAGTTTAAAAGTGTCATTAAATGTGAAAGATGACAGTTTTGAAACTGTCATTCAAAGTCTATATCTTAAAATGACGGTTTGAAATCGTCATTAATATCTATAAAGATGACGCTTTTTAAACAAAGAAAAAGATGACAGTTGTGAAACGTCATTAAAATGCTCTAAAACCAACTGTGCTAACTCTTTTCTTTTTTTTTTGTAGTTCGTCCAGGGTAATTATATATGGATATGGTAAGGTACAAATGGTCCCCTTGAAATTTGATGGCTGGCTACCCCTTGGGCCCGTTGGGGAGTGATTCACGTGCATGGATAGAACAAGATAAATGCAATGACATATACATACTCTATGGGGTTAGACGTCCTTTTAGAGAAAAATGTGGTTAGAAAGTTGTTCCTAAATGAAGGCAAAATGAATGCGATAGCATCACACAACTGTTTTGCTGAAATATGTACCCTAAAACGTCATGTTCAGAAGATAACGGATGTCAACACCCACTGAGGTCGCTGTTTTCGTTGCCTAAAAAATTTTCTCTCACTTCTTGGGGTGAGGTCATCCATTCCTCATTCTGTGATGTCATGACGTTATCATATAAGAAACCAACTTCGAGATCCCTCACAAATCATGATCGATGGGCTAAAACAATTACATCCGTTTGAATTTAGTTTTTGAGTAATTTCCTTGGACTATTAGTTTTGTTTATTCGAGGATGGTCTTGAAATATGTGGCATGAAGTTTTTTCCTAAAGACAATTAGCTAAATATTGGTCATTGCTAAATAATTATAGCATATGGCAAAATACCGGACATAAAAATATAGTGCTTTTTCCGAAGACTATTCATCAACGGATTGAGCTTAAGGAAATTTTAGAAAAAAAAATTGCTTATAATGTATCTCTTCACTCTTTACAAATTACAACTGGAGCTCAATCTAGCTCTTTTCAGATGAATGAAATTAGAAATTGAGGCCCTATTCATTTATAGAGGAAGATTCAAGGACCAGTTCTATGATATCAAAACACGAGAGATCTGGTACGTACGTAATAACGGAAGAGGTTGTCGTCGTTTACACTTTAATTTCAAGGCCTGAAAACTTTAGCTGGTTCACAACTCTCAAGAGTCATCTATACCTAGCTCATTCTCATGAGTAATGACTTCACGCGTGTGTCGTGTGATGTGATCACAGTCTTCATTTCCTTATCATTCACTAGAAACTATATAGCTAGAACAACGTCATTTTTTTCATTGTTAAAAGTGCATGCTGGTATTGTCACAAGTCCAACAAAAAAAAATCAAAATCGTTCATTTTTGGAGAACGATTTTTTTTAGTTATTCAATCTCAGTTTTATGTTGGATTTATCACGGTTAAAAACCGTGATAAAAAGTAGCGTAGAACAATCATGGCTCCATAGACCACGGTTTTAAAACCGAGATGAATTGTCAAAGATCTCGGGTAGAAACCGTGATCTTTCTTCTTTTTTGTTAGAGGCCAACATTTTATTGCCATCTATTAGAGGCCTTATCGTGCTAGCTGGAGGCATCTACAACACCTACGATCGTCGTGCAATTGGGTGATCGGCAATATGGACCAGAGACATGAGACGTCGTTGGTCCAGAGAGCCTGAGAGAGGTCTTGAACCAGCAATATGTGAAGTAGCTGGTCCAAGTGACCTGTTCGGCGATGAGAAGGCCGAACAGGAGGAGAATTCTGGGGGAAACAGCCCTAGATACAAGGAACACTCTGGAAGGTTCCAGAATGGTGTAAACCCTTGAAGGAATGAGATCTCGAGAATAAAGGATCTGGAATAGATACCCAACGGGAATGGGATGTTCGGCCAGCTAAAGGAAAGAGTCCTAAAAGTACTGAGATAAAGAATTGATAAGGGAACGAGAATCCTAGTGATTCTGGATTTCCTATACGAGATAGAAAACCTAGGGCAACACGGATACTAAAAGCCATACATGGGAGCCATGCTCCTTAGTTATTACACAACATGGTGCACCATACTGCACATTATTTCCCCCTTACAGATATCTGCCATTCAGTGGCGCATTATACAAGACACAATTACAAATTATTTATTCTAATACGAAGAAAAGCACACTTAACACTTCTTTATAGCTACACCGGCATTTATGCAAGGAAATCGCGAACGAAATTAGTAACTGTTATTCCGAAAGCGATAAAGGCCACAATGAAACCGATGAACCCCAATGGAGACTTAAAGTACCTACGTTTGCACTGTGCCCAAAACCACGGCCAGTGTTGCTGACTATACTTGTAAGCGTCTTGGCACTGGTCATTGAAATAGTAGTCCACTAATACAACTTCCTTGCACAGCTTGTTGAACAGATCAGCGACGTCCTTGTCCAAGTGGTTACGTATAACTTTTTTTTCTTTAAGCACTTTGACGTCTTCCTCAGAGCTAATTAACGTGTCCATGAGGTTTGCGTATGATGTGAAGTACGGCTCAACCCCAGCCCTCACATCATACGGCTCAACCCCAGCCCCAGGGCAACACTGTTCAAGGGCAATGAGGTTTCTGAAGAACGACTCCGTGGAGTCGTGTATATGGAGAGTTGGGATTTCAAATTTGGCACCGCAAAACAGCCAGCTGAATATGCCTTGAGGTTGGTTGAAGTTGATGTTAAATTGATGATTTTCCCCATGGGCTGCAACTGCAAACTTGACTCCTGCATAGTCGAGGTCTAATGCAGAAAGCTGTAATTCATTAAACTGCTTTCCTGTAGTTTTTTCTTTGGGCGGGGTGCAGCAGGGGAACAAAAGAGGGCAACGGGAAGGCGAAGTGAGAGGAACCCCCGTGGAATTCTGATAACTATCGTGTAGTAAATGGAGAATATGATTGTACTTTTTAGCTTTCCCTGACACTTGTCGCTGTTCAATTATGTTGACCCAAAGGGCACAATCGCTGGGCGAACAACCAGTTTTTGCTTTCTGGATTCATAATTTCGCTGAAGTACTCAAGGACATAATGGGTGAGTGATAACTTGTTTTCGGGGATCGTAGCTATTGTTAAGGAATTCGATCGGAGCACAAAGCGTTGATGCATTCGGTAACTGGACAAGACTCAACAACGCTGTTCTTGTTTTCGACAAGAATCACACGCTCCTGCACAAGTTCATGGAGGAATTCACGTCCACTTTCAACGGAAACAGATGGGGGCACAATGGACCGTACTTGGTTTCCAGAGTGGTGGAGAGAACGCCGAAAGGACAAGATTGTAACTTCACAGTATTGCCGCGTATGGCGTTCTACCCGGTGGATTGGACCAGGATAGCCGGGCTTTTCGCCAAGCCGGTGACTCGGGCTAATTCCAAATGGGTGGAAGCGAAACTGGCTCAACTAGGTGTGGTGAGTTATGGAGTTCACTTGTGGAATAAGGAGAGTAGTAGATTGAGAATTGAAGAGGGAAGCATTATAGGAAGATTGATTTCTAGTAACTGCGTTATTTGCAAAGACATATACAGTTCTTAGGCATACAAAGCACACAAGCTGAATTGGCTAAGTGGGGGCTTGTTTGTTGTGAAAAAAAGTAGCAGATTGTAAATTGATTAGCATTCTTTCACTCAGAAAAAAGTTGATACATTTTCTCTTTGCTACAATAAGCTCCGGACTTAAGGGCTTTGGAATTTTCTCCAAATTCCCACAACCTGTGTTCTGTTTCATTTCTTGTTTTCCTCTTCCGCTGTAACTAAGAAAATTGTTCGTAATCTCGTACGAGCAAGAAGTGCCGAGGGTAACGTAAGACGCGAATCACAGTCCGTAACGCGTAACTGTAGAGTTCTTGACAGCTTATTGAGGTTTAAGTAGGGTCTTGTGTTGTGCAATACTAGCAAGGGGATTTCTTCTTGAGCCTCAGACTGAAGGGCATGGATATTCCCAAGCTCTTGTGTTCTTCTACCCCTTCTTCCGATGTAAATAACAAAAGCTTTCCTAATGTCATAAAGGAAATGCGAAGTGTCCGAATTTGTGTAACAGTACAGAGTATCAAATTAATCCAAATAGTTTGTCAGATAAACCAGGCTATACAAATTGAAATAATGATTTTGCATTTCAAAAAGCAGGGACCAGAAACAGATCCTATATTTGGTAACAATTTGACTCTCTCCAAAGTGCGAAACGACTTGGTACTCCTCGAGAACCAGATTCCTTTCTTTGTGTTTGAGAAATTGTTCCCACTCACAGTGAGTGAGATCCAGAATCATCTTCACTACGAGAAGTGGTCGCTCACCGGTTATGTGCGGTGTTGCTATTTCAAAAGGAAAAGGATGAGCCCCGTATGAAATTCCAACAACAGTGGTAGCGCCAAAAGTACTTGGTGTTCGCCCAGTGACTGTGTCCTCAGGATTTTTAGTTCTACAGCAGTAGCCGCAGCAGCAGAAGAAGTTGTTCTAAGTGGTAATATTAATGATCACCATACTGCCAAATTTAGTTACAGATAAATGCCTTCGGCATCACAACTCGTCTATGCAGGAGTCAAGTTTGTTCCCAATGCAGGAAACGATCTGTTCAAGTTCTAGTTCACTGAACCTACAGGCCTATTCTGGTGGTGTCGTAGGGCTCGTTACGAAATCCCACCACAAGTGCTAGTCGACCGCATGGAGTCATTACTCAGGAACCTCATTGCCCTTGAACAGAGCTGCCCTGGCGTCTCACGGCACGTTTCTTCCTGCGCGAGTGTCATGGACATGCTCGTGAACACTGATAAAGATATCCAGGTGCTCGAAAAGGCCAGAGTCCTGAGGAACCACTTGGGTGCCAACGAGGATGTTGCCGATCTATTCAACAACCTATGCAAGGAAATCGTGTCAGGAGCATACTTCCGTGACACGTGCCGCAAAGCCACTGAGTATAGCAAGTGTTTTTGGCCGAATAATATGGCAAACCTAAGACCCACGTATTTTGCTTCTCCGTGGACGTTCATAGCTTTCTCTGTCGGCTTCATTGCACAACCAACACAACGGTCGCGAGCATAGCATTTTTTATTTTATATAGCCACTATATTGGACTAAGGCCAACACTAGCACTTTGCTTCTAAGAGCCCAACCAAAATAGTACAACGAAATATAACTTGACCCACATACGAACATACATAGCCCACATACATAAACTAACACTAAAGCCCAAAATACAAAAATAAACAAGGCATTACTTTTAACATAATCAACGTGCCTATCACCAATGTGTCAACAAATTAATACACAAAAACATCAATGTGAAGTACTGCATTTGCTGGTATTCATGATTATCCTCGTTAATTAAAGGAAACTCTGGACAAACGTAACAATCTGTATGCCAAAAGCGATGAAGGCCACACAGAAAGCTATGAAACTCCATGGAGAAGACAAGTATGTTCTTCGAATGTGTGCCAAATTCTTCGGCCAACGACGCTTACTATACGCCGTGGCTTTGCTGCACATGTCGGCGAAGAAGAACTCATCTAGAACAACTCCCTTGCACAGGTTGTTGAATAGGTTGGTGGCGTCCGCTCTAGCACCCAAATGGTTACGCATGACCCCGGCCCTTTCGAGCAACTGGATGTCTCTCCCGGAGTTCACGAGCATGTCCATGAGGAGCGCGTAGGACATGAAGTGCTGCGAAACCTTAGGGCAGCACTGTTCGAAGGCGATGAGGTTTCTGAGGAATAGCTCCGTGTTGTCGTATATCTCTAGAACAGGGATTTTGAAACGGGCCGTCTGACACCACCAGAACGGGCCTTTGGGATCGCTGAACTCGGCCTTGAATAGATCTCTTCCTGGAATGGGTTCGAACTTGACTGCTGCATAGACGAGCTCTGATGCACAAGGCATGATTTCGATAAGTCCTTTCTCCTTTGCTTGTTCTGTTTGTGGACGGCAATACTCATGTAGTTTATGGAGAATATGATAGTAGTACCTTTGCGCATTACTAGTTAGAACTCCATCTTCTTCGGAACTTTTCATTTGGTCGTCGAGAGAAATCCGAAGGACAGTGCTGTCACTAGGCGAACCAGAAGTAGTTGGTGCCGTCGTGCCACCACTGCTTGTGGAGTTTTCTTCTGGACTCACTATGTTGCCGAAGTAGTGAAAGACGTAGTCGTGGAGGGAAAACTTACGGGGACGATTATTCTGGATCCGATCGACAGTGAGTCGGAACAATTTCTCGAGCACAAAGAAAGGAATCTGGTTCTCCAAGAGTAGCAAGTCGTGTTGGATGGTGTTGGCAGCCCAAATAGGGTCGGTATTTTCCTGCCCGCTGCTGATTTTGATTTCACTCTCACGTAGCAGTACTTCTGTGGCTTCTGTCTCAAGTTGCAATGCCAGAGGGCTCTGCATTCTGGTCATTCCATTCAAGGCCTAAGGCAAAAAGTTAATGTGAGACAACACTTTGCTCAATTAACCCTATAAGTTCCGTTCAAAATTATTAATGCTTTCGATTGGGCTTCTGAAACTCAACTATTGTGTGATTTCACATTTCTAATCTTAGCAACTCTTTAAATAAATAATCAAAAGATGCGGTGACAAATTTTGATTATTCAATTTTGAATATGCCATTGGAGATGTATAGCTAGAGCATTAGAAAAAAATGAAGAGTCCTAAGAGAGCACCTAATTAATTGCATCCACAAATACTCATTGAGAATGTAATATGACAAAAGGGAAGTGTGACCTAGTTTTATATGCCAGTATTTGTTATTGTAGAGCGTGCATGAATGATTGCTTCATTGAATTTGTTATAATGTACTCCCTCAGCTCCAAAATATTTTTCCGGTATAGAAGGAAAACTAAAAAATAATACAATATTTTCAAGAAAAAGTTCAATTTATTTTCATAAATTAAAAGAACTCATATATCTAGAACATTGTTGAATTCTTCCAAAAAAAAAATTGTGTATTATTTAAGTCATCAGCTTGCGGACCGGACGAACACTTTGGGAAGGAGGGAGTATTGCA